>JANBSU010000009.1:0-190260 GCA_027578835.1 Coemansia sp. RSA 2050 | reverse complement strand
GGGGTGTGAGTGTAGCTGAAATCATGTTTCATGTTGTTAATACAGCCCTTTTTGAGTCACTTGGTTTGTTGCATGCATTTTATTCGTTTAAAGAACCCCCACTAGGCAATATACAAATCGAGTAAATGTACAGCCTCAGCCAGATGAAACAAGGGGGCAGCAACAAAAGCGGCGACTTGCACCAAATAGGTACAGCGGGATTGTCCATCAGCAACATCTTTTACACTTTCATTTTCTTGATCGCCGCCAATCGCTTGGTACCCCTTGAGCAGCGTCCATACCCACATCTATTCACACGCATCTTGTCTTGGCACCAATTGACCACTCCCCAGACGTCCAGCCAGCAGTGTGCGTGGTGCCCCCCCACTCAATTATGTTGCGACTAGAATATTGTTCCCCGCACTTTCGCTCCGTATCTGTGCCTGTGCACGCGTCTGGAATGCCTTCTCGAAATGCTTAGCCCGTGACCAAGGGGGGAACTGATTTTTTTTTCGGCTAACATCTTTTTTGGGCCAATAGTGAAGGCTCACGTGCTTTTGCATGACATCCTTGAGCAAACATAGCCTCGCTTCTGTGCGCCGGGTTTTCAGTTGCCGTTTGAACTTTGAACCTACTCGCTTCGTAGAATTCTGCTCAGGTGGTGATACACTTAGGATCAATAAACAGAAAAATTATTCCCTACAATATTTAGGCGATTCCAGAATAAGCGGCAGCCTTGAGACGCTGCTTCACACAAGGCCGTTGTATCAATAGCATTCATGTGCATATTAGACTGGTCAACACATGAGAGAAATGGCTCCAAGAGATTATATAGTTAACATACCTTATTAAGAAAGATGTGGCTAAGAATTCTTTGCTTTTATTTGACATTTAAATACTTCGCTACCAACTAACTATGAACAACAACTTGTCTTGTATTAGCATAAATGACGAATTGGCATGATATAGCATACTGGAGCATACTCTGATATGTGTTCAGGCTCATAAAATGTTTATTTTCCAAAAGCGGCGAGTCTACATCTCCGGCCTAGCCAGGTACAAGAAACAGTACCTGTATTACTGCAAAAGAGGAACCGAATTGCAATCGTCTTGTCACAAAAGTCCGTTTATTTTAATATATTCCAAAAACGAGGCACAGTGAGCTTAGAAGCGGAGCTTGGTGAAGAACCACTTGTTCTTACCGGCGACGTAGCGCTTCTCCAGGCTGGTGCGGACGGCCTTCTTGGCAACGGCGCGCTGGGTGGGCTCCGTGAAGGTCTCGGCAGAGACAGCGGACTCGATCTCCTCGAGCTCAAGACTGTAGCGGGTGGGCATCAAGTGAGCATAGTTGACAACCTTGATGAAGGGCTTGACGTGCGAGCGGGCAGCAACCTTCCTCTGGGTCATGGACTTGGTGACCTTGAGCGGGTAACGCTCAATACCAGCGACAATGGCGTGGGGGTAGGGGCGCTCCTTGGTGCCCTCGTCAAAGTGCTTAACGATGACGGCCTTCTTACCGGCATAACGACCCTGTAGGACGATGACAACCTACATGAAATTAACACGAAATCAGAGGTGATGTTTTGCTTGTTAGTGTGGAGTTGCTCCAAAGTAAAGGAGCTCGAAGGCTGCGCCGTGCATTAGGTGCGCTCAATGCGGAATTGAATTCCGTTGGCATTTCGCGAAATTCGAGATTTTAAATTTGCTCCCCAAATTTGGAATTATCCAAATAAAAAATCGGGAATAGTGAATGTCGAATCCATCTATCCATTAAGCGTATCCATCCGAGCGTATCCATCCGTCTCGTATTAACGCACCTTGCCTCCCTTAATGAAACGAGCCATTTGTGATATCAGGTATACAAAAAAGATAGATTTTTGGAGTACTTGTGGAGTTGAAGGCTGAGCCTGCTCGATGGATGCACGCTTCAGGGCTCTCACCACCCTCAAGCCTTGATTCCAATACTGTGATCCCGTTAGTTGCTAATCAGATCACGGATAGACTTTGTCTTGCTATTGACAACAAAAACCGCATTCAAGTAAACAGCAAACTTGCACCTCCTTGCAGCTTTTGCTAACTAATTATTTATTTTACTCTCAAACGTTCACGCTATTGCAATTCCCGTATAGTTTCTAAAGTATGGATGTTGTTAACGAACCAGCGACACTGCCTGGGGCCAACACTGGGACGCAATTTACTCTTCCCGAGACCAACCTAGCGGAGGACCTTTATTTGGAGCGGCAGAGGCACTACCGCGAGTACTTGGAGCGCGATAACCGCGTGAATCCTGACCATGAGGAGCTGGCACGTATTTGCATAACCGAGAAGCCTCGGCTAATAGTTTCCGTAGACCACCTGCGCGAGTTTGACGCAGAGCTGGCATCTAGTCTAGTGTCAGAGCCTGCCGACTACATCCCTGCGTTTGAAGCGGCGGCCACTGAGCTGGGCACGTCGTTAGCAGCGAACGCAGGGCACGCGGTTGACACGAACGTCTTTCATGTAGCAGTTGGGTTCCGGGGGTCGTTTGGGGAGCGGCACTTGACGCCTCGTGGACTACGTGCATCCCAATTGGGACAGTTGATGTGCGTAGAGGGAATTGTGACGCGGTGCTCGCTAGTGCGTCCCAAAGTAGTACGCTCCGTGCACTATGCGGAAGCGTCCAAGACGTTTTATGCGAAGCATTACTATGATCAGACTAGTAGCATGGGAGGCAAGAACGACTCTTCGGCTGGGTTCTCGAGCGCGTATCCAACGACAGATGATAAGGGGAACCCACTGACTACAGAGTACGGGTACAGCCGGTATATGGACCATCAGACGGTGAATATCCAGGAGATGCCCGAGCGCGCGCCGCCCGGTCAGCTACCGCGTGGCGTCGACATCATTCTGGATGACGACCTCGTCGATATCGTGAAGCCTGGTGACCGCGTGTCCCTGGTTGGCGTGTACCGGGCGCTGGGCGGCAAGGTGACTACGGCGGCGTCAGCGATCTTCCGCACGGTGATCTTGGTCAACTCGGTACGAGTGTTTGGCGCTGGCTCGCTGGCCGCATCTACCAGCAGCAAGGTGAGCGCTAGGGATCTGAATGCGCGCGCGTCGGCTGCTGGATTGCCTGGAGCAATGACGCTGACTGATGGCGACATCCGCAACATCCACGCGATAGCCAAGCGCGAGGACGCGTTTTCGCTTCTGTCGCAGTCGCTGGCGCCGTCGATTTGCGGGCATGCTGAGATTAAGCGCGCCATATTGCTGCAGCTGCTGGGTGGATGTGAGAAGAACCTGGATAATGGTACGCATATTCGAGGCGATATCAACGTTCTGATGGTAGGTGACCCGTCGACAGCAAAGTCCCAGGTGCTGCGGTATGTGCTGCGTATTGCGCCGCTGGCTATTGCCACGACTGGACGCGGATCGTCGGGTGTGGGTCTGACAGCGGCTGTAGTGTCTGACAAGGACACTGGCGAGCGGAGGCTGGAGGCTGGAGCTATGGTGCTGGCAGACCGCGGCGTCGTGTGCATTGATGAGTTTGACAAGATGACCGATGTCGACCGCGTGGCCATCCACGAAGTTATGGAGCAGCAGACTGTGACTGTGGCGAAGGCTGGCATCCACACGACGCTGAACGCCCGCTGCTCAGTGCTAGCAGCAGCCAACCCTGTGTACGGGCGCTACGACCCCAAGCGCCCGCCGCACCAGAACATTGCGCTGCCAGACTCGCTCCTCTCTCGCTTCGATCTGCTCTTTATTGTTACTGATTCTATGGACGAGGCCCGCGATCGTATGATCTCGTCGCATGTTCTGCGCATGCACCGCTACGTGCCGCCTGGCGTTGAGGTCGGCCAGCCCATCTCGGATCTGCTCGATCAGGGACTGGGTACTGCGCAGCTGTTGGCTGGGTTCCGTGGCAACGACTCTGGAGCTGCGTCGGGTCTCGATGGGGATGAGGACTCGTCTACGCGGCCCAGCCAGGTCTTTGAGCCCTTCAATGAGTATCTGCATGCTGGTGTTGCTGCTGCTCAGAATTCGCGTGCTCGTACGCGTACTCGCAGCCGTCGCGCTGTGCTCTCGGGCAATGGCGAGCAGTCTACAAAGCGCGAGGTCCTCTCAACTGACTTTTTGCGCCACTACTTGTACTTTGCCAAGAACATGGTTCGCCCTGCCTTGGGCGCCGAGGCTGCCGATAACCTCGCAAGCGCCTACGCTGAGCTGCGTGCGCAGGCTAGCGGCCAGGCCATTGGATCTCGCGGCTCAACGGGTGCCGTGCAGACCACCACTCCCATTACTGCGCGCACGCTCGAAACTCTTATTCGCTTGGCTACTGCCCACGCCAAGGTGCGCCTGTCCCCCACTGTCGATGCCCAAGACGCTGAGGTTGCCAAGGGTTTGCTGAGGTTTGCCCTGTTCAAAGAAGAAGTTGCCAAGCCAGTCAAGCCTACGAAGCCCTCACGCCGCCAGACGAAGCGTGTCCGTACCAGCGACGGCGATGACGACGACGAGGAGGAGGATGAAGATGTCGACGAATCCAGCGCCGACGAGGCTGTGGCTGCCCGGAAGGATACTGATGATGGTGGGCTCAGGCCCATGCAGACCGCTGCTGCATTTGCCGCCATTTCTCTCAACGATGCCATGGATGACGACGACGAGTCCATGGAAGTCGATGCGAGGGCTGCTGCTGGCATCTCGGCTAGTCGCTTGGCGCAGTTCAAGACCCAGCTCAGCCGCGCTATCTCTGACCGCCGCCTGGATACCAGCGACTCGCCTTGGTCTTTCCCCGATCCATTCATGTCCGCCATTAACGCCGGCCTCGATGGGTCCTCTGTCTTTTTAATCTCCGAGGTCGAAATGGCCCTGCTTGAGATGCAGGACGATAACAGGCTGATGTTCCGCGACAACATGATCATCATGATGTGAGCAAAGGCCAACAAAGCCCAAGCACTCTTCTGTTTACTTTGTCTCATTTTTCGAATTTAATCACTTTAAATTGTTGCATTTCTTCCTCCATGCCCGCTGGAGCCCTGGATGCCGAACTTTCGGATGATTTCGCTTGGTCTAATTTTGACGACCTGACCCAAAGCACCAATGTCGCTGAAATCGAGCATGCCTACCGGATGCTCGAGCTGGAAGAAGCCCGCCTAGACGTAGAAATATCAGAGAGCGTTGAAGGCACTGCCGACGTTGACAACAGCTTTGCCCAGCTCTTTGATCTGCAGGCCGCTCTGCACGCTATATCGGACCAGCTAGAGCCGGTCCAGTCCGCCATAGACACAACCGCTACAAACGCTGGCGCCATTAGCGGACGCGTGCGGTTCTTGGACCAGGAGCAGAAGAAGCTCAAGCAAGCGCTATCCATGATCGAGGAGACTGCTCTGCTGAGGCACCGCCTGGTTGAGCTGCTCGCCGCTATGCGTGATAAGAACATTGATATTGCGGCTGCTCTTATCCACAAGTATATTACTACCGACGCGCCCGTGCTTGATAGCCCTTTTGTCGCATTTGCCAGCGCCAACGGTAGCAGCGAGGACTCTTCATCGCCGCGCTCGATTATAGCTTCTGCGACCAAGGAGCTGGTCGACCGCGTGTCGTTCACATTTGACGCCGCTGTCGAGAGCAACAACACGAAAGAGATCAGCCATTGCTTTAGGCTGTTCCCGCTGCTTGGCGAGGACTTGCGAGGCCTGGATATGTACTCTGACTTTTTGTGCAAAATGATTGCTGAAAAGTCGCGTGTCACAGCCGATATTCAGGGCTCCAGCATCTACGCCGTCCGCCTCACCCGCTTGTTTGAAGTCATTGCCGTCATCATCGACAACCACTTCCCGCTCGTCGAGACGCACTATGGCCCCGGTCGTATGGTTCGCGTTATCCAGCGCTTGCAGATGGAGGGCACGAAGCGCGCTGCCATGGTTCTGGACTTTTTCGAGGACGAGAGACATATAAAGCGCCGCATTGCCCAAATCCAGCAGGCCGAAGCTAGCCAGACTAGGCCAAAGTCCTATGCCATGGCGGCAGCTGACCACCGGAGTAAAAGCGAGGACGCTTTGTCTGACCACGATTTCAAGGACATTACAGACATCCTGGGTGAGTTGGTGCTGATCGAGCGCCAAATCTCTATGTTTAGTCGCTTTATGGAGTCCAGGGCCGCACCAGAAGTTAAAGCGTTGTCTTTAGAGCCGGGCTCCAAGGACAGGGTATTCCACAAGCCTGCCGCTATTCTCAAGCACTTGCCGCTGGCTATGCAGGGGATTCTGGATACCAAGGCCGGCGAATCTGCCCACGCTGCTGTTGAGCTCGATGAAGTTACCGGTCTGGTTGTTCATACTCCACTGTCGTTGCGAATCTCGTGGCTAACCGACACCTACATCACATTTGAGTCGTTCTTTGTCAGCAGATCGGCCACCAAAGTCATGTTGCTCGACGATACAGACAGCTTATCGGGCTGGGCTGAGCCAATTGTCGATGCCTCTGAGGCCGAAGTATCAAAGAGCAGCAGCAAGCCAAGCGCAGGTTTGCTAAGTGGCTTTGGACAGCGTGGTTGGCGAAAGCCAGGCGCTTCTGCTGCTGTTGCGGCGGTGGCGGTGGCGCGAGGTCAGTCTGATATTGGGCAGACATCGTCTTGCGTTGGCGATATGTTTTTTGTGGCAAAGACGGCTCTTGAGCACGCTATTGCTACGCAGCAGCCGGCTGCTGTTGAAGCTGTCTCTCAAAGCGTCATTGGCGTGATGAACTCGGCGCTCCTGGCCACAGTAGAGTCCCGTGCATTGAGCAAGTGGAATGCCGTCAGCGGCACTAAGAGCTCGCAGCTGAGCACCGTATCAAGCGAGCTATCCTGGAGGCTACCTGGCGTCGGCTCTGTGGCGGACACTCAAGCAGAAGATTCACCGATCAACCCTGTTGCTGCGCACCAGCGCGGCATTCTGGTGTCAGTCAATAACTTGGATCTGGCCGGCCAGTACTTGCAAAAGACGGCTGACGAATTGAAAACCCGAGTAACTGGCGAATGGGCGCGCATTCCCCAGCGAGACCATGTCACTCGCGCGCAAAAGGCGCTGGATGCGTTTGGAGCCTTTTTGGCCAAGTTCACGCATGCCAAGCAGCGGTCGCTCGAGCAGTTTGGCGCACAAGTAATAAAGCCCTGGATGCGCGCCATCTTGCAGCAGTCGTATAGGGACATCAAGTACGTGCTTACCGACGAGGAGTTTAACGACGTGCAGAATGACAATTTGTTCCAGAAGCGGTTCGTCCTCAAGTTTGGGCTTTTGGTTAGGCAGCTCAAGCAAAGGCTGACCGCAGGCAACCTTGCTGCTGCGCTGGATATCGCTGCGAGTTCGCTGGCTGTCGACTGGGAGCGCGCTATTCGGCAGTCCAAGTTCAACATGCTTGGAGGCATCATGTTTGAGAAGGACGTTAGGGAGATCCAGCGCTACTTGGAGCTGGAGTCTGATACGATGTTGAGGAAAAAGTTTTTGAGGCTCATACAAAGCGCTAGCGTGCTGGCCGTTGAGGGCGTTGCCGATGCTAGGCATATTTTCGACGGCCTGTCAGTCACGGATGTCTCGCCTCAGGCTGCCCTGAGCAAGAGCGAAGTCAAGGCGATTTTGGCTAATCGAATAGACGTTTCTGAAAAGGACATTTCTGAGCTTGAGCCTTAGTAGCACGAATATAAAAGTCTAGGCGTGTTCCTCGGCGTCGCCGTTGTCGCTGTCGGACCAAGTATCCTGCCGAATTTTCCTTTGCTCTTCGCTTAGTTCTTCGGCGGCAGGCGGGCACCAGATGAGCACGTTGCCATCGGCACCACCCGAATAGAGCTCAAGGTGCCCAGGTCGCCATGTGGCACACAACACGGGTGCAAAGTGGCTGTCTAGCGAGGTAACATGCTTGCCCTTGGCCAAACCAATCGCTGCAATGCTGTTGTCGCTACCTGGACAGAAAAGCATCTCATAGTCTGTGGTGTGCCTTGTTGTTGCCGTGGCCAAGGCCATTTGCCTAGCACCCGATAGCACGTTGCCGCGCTTTAACGCGCCTAGTTGGCATTCGACTACGGGATTGTCGGGACGCGCAATATTCCATACGTTTACTTTCCCAGTGGATGCCATGCTTATAACTCTGTCGCCGTCACCTGTAAACAACACGCTGCTAACAGAGCCGCCAATTGCTGGGTTGTTGCTGCTGCTGCTCTCGCTGGGGCTATCTTCGGAATCGGCTGAAAGGCCAAAGCTGCACAGCTGCGAATCGGCACGCCGGATATCCCACATACTTAGTGTGCCGTCAATGCCTCCGGAAGCTAGAACAAAGGGCTGCTTGGGCGACCACGCAGCTGCCATGCAGCCTGAGTGGTGGGCTAGCAGCGACTGGGCAAACGAGCCGGTTCGCAAGTCGCAGAGGCGGATATAGGCAGACTCATCGGCTGCTGCAATCAGCGCGTGTGCGCCAGTAACTGACATGCAGTGGCTAAGCACACGCGACTCCAAGTCAAACTGGCAGGCCTCGGCCATTGACTGGGCATCCCACACGCGCAGGGTGTGGTCAAATGATGAAGTGGTAAACATGCCCTTGTCTAGCGGATACCATGCGATGCTCGATATCAGACGCGTGTGTGTGGAAGCTGTGTCGACGGCGGCAATCTGGGATGCTGGAGGTACTTGTCGGGCGCAGGTGGGGGTTTGCTCAAAGCTATTTAGGTCGTAGAGCTGGATCGAGATGTCTGCGCCCGTTGATAGCATGTACCGGTGCTCGATATTGTCAATCGCTAGGCTGTGCACAGCTGCTGAGTGTGCGCGAGCCATGCGCTTGGTCTCGGCAAGCGCCATTGTGCTGAGCACCATTTCTGTTGCTGCGCGGCGGGAGGCGCTGGGAGTGGCGGCACCGATAGCCCTGTTTCTCACTAGCTGGTTCATTTACAAAGATAGCAGATCGCAGTCGTATGTCTATGACATGTGTGTGGCTGCGGATTTTTTGCAGGGATCCATTTGACTGCACAAGCGTCGCTGGGTGCGCATATGGGCGAGTAATGCATGACATTGCCATGTACAATGTGGCACGCATGCGCCTAAAACACATGTAATGCTAGCATGTACTGATCGGATAATCCACTGATAGCAACTATCACATGCACGGAGCGCGCCAATTTCTCACAGGCGCAGATACGGATGGCGCGGGGGATAAATGTATGTATGCCTCCTCCTCCTGTCAGTGCATGCACACTCTATCTCTCTATCTTTCGCATTCCGCCTGTACTCTAATTCTATTTTTTACACACCTAATTTTTCTTCTTTTTTCCTTGCTAACTGCTGCTTTACGAAGAGGCAAATGTCAGCCGAGGCACAGCCGTCGCTGGCCGTGCCGGCGCAAGTGTTGCGTGAGGACATAATCGAGTCGGCAGTGCGGTTTCTTGCCGACCCAAAGGTGCAATCGTCGACGCTGGCCAAGAAGGTGTCCTTTTTGGAAAGCAAGGGACTCACGAATGCCGAGATAGAAGACGCACTGGCTCGGGCCAAGAGCCAGCACACCACCACCGCACCCGAAGGGCAGCAAGCCGATGGCACTGTTTCCACACGAGGCAGTGGGCCAGCGCCTGCCTACGGGTATGCCCAGCCACTAGCACGGCCTGCTGCTCCACCACGGCCGCCCCTGGACTGGAAGGACTACTTTATTGCCGCGGTGGTTGCAGGTGGCCTTGGATACGGGCTTTACATGCTGGCAGTAAAGTACATCCGGCCCTTGTTGCTGGCACGCGATGACAACCGGCGGCTGGAGGAGGAAAAGAAGCTGCTGGTAGAGCAGAACGAGGTTACGCGCAAGCAGCTGGAGTCTCTGAGTGAATCCACGACGAGGATTCTCGACACCATTGCGCGGCAGTCGCAAAAGACTACGGATGCCATCGAAGGCATGGCGTCTGTCATGGACAAGGTCACGGAGCAAGAGGTTGAGCGCAGCTCTTCGGCGCGGCGTCTGCAGATAACGCTGGAGGATTTGCAAAGAGACATCTCGGCGCTGTCGTCCAAGATGGCAAAGTCCGGGGCCCCGAGCGTGGCTGATGTGCAGTCTGACATTCGCAGTCTGCGGTCGCTACTGCTCAGCCGCCGCGTGCCTGCCCATGGCTCGTCGCCGGCTGCCCGCCCCACAACGCCACCGGCGACTAATGCTGCCGCTGCTGCTGCTGCTGCTGCTGCTGCTGCTGCTGCTGCTGCTGCGGGCGTGTCGCCCGACCGCAGCCTGAACACGTCGCCGCAGCTACTGGAGGACGAGGACTCGAGCCTGTCAACTGGTGCCTATGGCTCCTCTTCTGCTGCCTCGATGCCTACGCCGACTATTCCGGCGTGGCAGCTGGGCTCGGCTGACAGCAGCGATAAGGGCAAGCAGCCCAGCAGGGATTAGCCTGCAAAGCGGCAACACCAATCGTCTCATATTCGTGTAATTTGCTTGTAAGCTATCATATATATATTTTTTGATATCTACACGGTGCACTCCTCGATATCCTTTGCTGTTACGCCCTCGCCGGTAAAGATGACCTTGTTCTTGGGAGTCTCCCACACGATAACCTTGTTTAGCATGCCCTCGGGCATGACCTGGCACAGGCGCATCCAAACAAAGGCGGCCAGGTTCTCGGTAGTGCTCGGCCGAGTGGCGAAGAAGGCGACGTCCCTGTCGAGGTTCCGGTGGTCGACGTGGTCCAGGACCGAGCCCTTGATCCAGCGCTTGAGATCGGCGATGTTGGCGACCATGCCGTTCTTCTCGTCGATGGGGCCCCGCAGGATAATCTCAAGAACGTAGTTGTGGCCGTGGCCGCCTGGGTGGTTGCACTTGCCAAAGGTCTCGAGGTTCTCGGCGTCGCTGAGGTGAGGGCTGTGCAGCCGGTGCGCCGCCGAAAAGTGCTCTGTGCGCGATATGTATCCGATGATGGCCATGGCTTTTTTGATTGAGAAAGGGCGCCTTGAACAAAGAGGGTAGAGATAATTCAATGGGGGTAAAAAAAAAAAAAAAAAAAGAAGGGACAAGAGCCCATTACCAAGAGAATGCCTTCCACTTTATAGCGCTTAGCGGTCCGGCCGGAAGAATCCGCTCCGAGGCACTTTGCATTTTCCCACACAAAGCAAGATTTATCATTTTTTGTTCAGTTTTGGCGATCGTGCAGGTTTTCTACCAGTTTCTTTCGTGCCAATCGCTACTTGCTGGTGACACCAAGGATGGCCTTTTTGCGCTCAGGCACACGAGGCTTTCCGCTCTTATCGTGCTTGCGCATGTTCTCCTCCTTGCGCTTGCGCGACTGCAGCATGTCCTGCTTGGTCCGCGACGCCTTCTTGATGCCCTTCGGCACGTTGCGGTGCTGCAGGACCTTGCGGACCTCCGGCACATAGGCGAAGCGGTCCTTGAGCTTGTCGGCGTACTCGATAGCGCTGCGCTCGCGGTTGGACCTTGCGCCCATGCGCTGCGAGGCACGAGCGCGCCACAGGCGCAGATTGCTGTCGTCGCTGCCCGAGAGCACGTAGTTGTTGTCCAGCGTGTACTTGACGCAGAAGACGCGCTGCATGCGCTTCGCGTGGTAGATGTCGCGCGAGTGGCCCTTGTTGACGTCCCAGAGACGCACCGAGCGGTCGTAGCTGCCGCTGACTAGCTCCTGGCCGGTGGGCGAGTAGTCGACGTCCATGACGGCCGACACATGGTCGCGCAGCACGTTGACGGCGTGGTCCATGCGCCGCATGTCAAAGGTGTACACGTTGTGGTCCTCGTTGGCCGTGGCAAACATAAAGGCCTCCATGGGGTTCCACGAGATGGCATTGGTGCTGAGCGTCATCACCAGCTTGGCGAGCGGCGAGTTTGTGCGCAAGTCGTACAGGATGATCGAGCGATCGGTGCCGCACGTGGCGAGCACGTTGACTTCGGTCTGGTTCATCTTGACCGTGTTAATGGTATCTGCGCCCCATGTCAGGTTTGTGATGGGCTCGGACCGGTCGACGTCCCAGATCTCGATCAGCGATGAGCTAGTGGCGAACAGCGGCCGATTGCGGTGGTGATCGATGCCGCTGAAGGCATGCTTGCCCGCGTATGTGGCCACGGTCTCCGGGGTGACGCCGTCGCTGGCTACGGCGCTCTCGCTGCGGCTCCACACTTTGGCCAGCTTGTCGGTACCGACCGACAAGAATCGATCGGTCTCTCCGCCGGGGATATTGCACACGCCCTTGACTATGCCGCGGTGCGCCTCGGGTGCGCGCCAGACCGTCTCATGGCTGCTTAGAGACCACATGCGCAGCTCGCCGTCGCCGCTGCCTGTTACTACGCTCTCGAGATCCCACGGGTTCTTTGCCATGGAGTAGATCCCATCAATGTGTCCGCCGAGGCTGGCCAAGAACGGCTTGGCAAACATGCGCTCCAGCTTTGCTGCATTTAGCGCACGCTTGTACTCTCGCGCCCGCTCAAGTGGATGCAGCTCTGGGTCGATGTTTCGCGGGAGCTTCTGTATGTCGCTCTTCGTTTCGCGAGTGTACTCGGCTGTGCTCCGAGAGAGCGCTTTGATCTTCTACACAGCAGCAGCAGCAGCAGCAGCAAAATATGCAAGGCAGAGGGAGACAACGTCGGCATTAGCAGCGCCTGCCGCATTCGGTAGCCTTTGCGCATTGCTAGTTGCTGTAGAGTGACCACCTACCATTGTGTATGGAGAGAGCCCAAATGTGAATATACAGTAGTAAATGTGTGTTCTGTCAAAATTGGGCAGACCTGAAAATGGCATGCGAGAGAAATACACTGGCTTTTTTTTTCTTCGCTTTTTTGATCCGCCAGATCATTTGATCTGAGGAAGAAAAAAAAGTTCCCCCTGCCTAACGATCCAGCCAAGGTTTTCTGCGTGCTCTTCAGCGCAGGCCTCTTTCTTTACGCTACCTATCTTTTCTTCCTCTTTACCAGCAGCTATTATCAGAAAAATGGGCAAGGCCAAAAAGTCCACGAAAAAGTTCAACCAGCGGCACTTGAAGGACGAGCTGGAGCGCCGCAAGGAGCACAAAAAGACCCAGAAGCTAATCCAGAAGCGCGAAGTCAAGAAGAAGAGAAGAGCCAACGGGCCCGCTGAGGACGATGGCGAGGCCTTCACTGGCGTCGAGGAGATTGACGACCTGGCTGGTTTTGCTGAGTCTGTGCCCAAGGGCGCACTGGCAAAGCTGGACCTGTCTAAGTTTACTGAAGCCGATCCTACTGCCGCCGGTGGCGACGACGACGACGACCCTTCAGACGATGAAGATATTGCTGCGCTTCTGGAAGGCCATGGTGATGACGATGATGACGACAAAATGCCCTCGGACTCGGATCCAGAGGATGAAGACAGCGATGCCGAAGTCGGCGACGGTGATGAAGACGAAGACGAAGACGACGAGGAAGCCGTGTTCAAGCGCGAGCTAGAGGCAGTGAGCAAGAAGGATCCAAAGTTCCTAGAGTTCATGAAGAAGAACGACCCAAGCTCGCTTGCGATCCTCGAAGACAGCGATGAAGGCAGCGAGGACGAGGAGGGTAGCGAGGAGGAGGGTAGCGAGGAGGAGGGTAGCGAGGAGGAGGAGGATGAGGAGGAGGATGAGGGGGAGCAAGACGAAGATGCCGCCATGAGCGACGCCGAAGAGTCGCGGTCCTCCAATGCCACCGTAGTCACCAGCAAGATGCTCGAGGGCTGGGAGAAGGACATTACTGAGAACCAGTCCATCAAGTCGCTCAAGCGGCTGCTTCTAGCGTTCTACTCTGCCTCGCACATGGAATCAGAGAACGAGAACGCGCTACAGACGCCCTATCGCATCGAGGGCATGCGTATCTTCAACAAGACCGTGACCACCAGCATTCGCGCTGTGCCAAAGGCCTTTAACCACTACGCGCCCATTGCCAACGACAAGGTCGCCCAAAAGTCTGGCAAAAAGTGGGGCATTGTTCAAGCACTGATAAAGTCCTACTTGGTCAGCTTGCTGGAGCTGCTCAAGCAGATGAGCGACGCCGCCATGATCCAGTACTTGATCAAGGAGTCTGAGCGTATGATCCCTTACTTTGTGTGCTTTACTCGCTATACTCGCGAGTTTGTCAAGGAATTGCTGCGCTCGTTTGGGTCGGCTTCAGTTGACGACGGCGTGCGCATCCTCGCTCTGCTCTCGCTGCGCCGCCTGGTGTCGCTATCGCCGCCCGATGTTGCCGATATTGCGCTCAAGGGCATATATCTGACGTATGTGCGCAACAGCAATGTCAAGACCATATCTAATCTGACCACCATCCAGCTAATGCGCAACTGCGGCGTCGAGCTCTATGGAAACGACGCCAATGCCAGCTATCAGCACGGGTTTGTGTACATTCGCCAGCTGGCCATCCACCTGCGCAACTCAATGCAGCTGCGCAGCAAGGAGTCGTTCCGCACCATCTACAACTGGCAGTTTATCAACAGCCTGAACTTCTGGACCGAAGTGTTAGCCACATACTGCGGAGACCGCGCCGAGGAGCAGCCCCAGTTCTGCGCCACGCTCGAGTCTCTGGTGTACCCGCTGACGCAGATCATTCTTGGTGTAGCGCGGTTGGTGCCAACGGCAAAGTACTTCCCGCTGCGCATCCACTGCATTAGCCAGCTCCTACGGCTGTCCTCGGCCACGGGCATCTACATCCCCGTTCTGCCCATGATCATAGAGGTTCTCGAGTCGCCCGAGTTCTTGAGCAGACGCCCCATCAACAGCACGCTCAAGCCCCTGTCTCTGGACTCTCAGCTCAAGGCGCCCAAGGAGTACGAGCACACGCGCGTGTACTTGGAGATTGTGTTGGAGAGCGTATTTGGTCTGCTTGCCGACGCTATTGCTGTGCAGTCGGTGCGCATTGCCTTCCCCGAGTGGGTTGTCCCCGCTGTGCTCCAGCTGCGGCGGTGGAGGAAGCGCGCGGGCAAGTCGTGGTCGAGGTTCTCTAAGCAGCTGCAAGGGCTTTTGGAAAAGATTGACCAGTCGTCGCTAATGGTCGTGCAGCGGCGGAACAAGATCGACTTTAGCCCTGCCAACCTCACAGGCGCTAACCAGTTTATGAGCGACATCAGCACCGACGCCACGCCTATCGGCGCCTATGCTAGCTCGCTGCGCAAGGTTAAAGCGCAGCAGCGCGCCACAATGGTCGAGGCGGAGATGGAAAAGTAGAGCACCCTTCTAAACGAAATATACTTTATTGCTTAGTACAGGTCATTGTCGGCAAAATCTACACTAAATCCTTGCTTGTAGAGCAAGTGGTGGCGGAGCTTGTCCTTGCGAGCCTTCTCCTCGGCCTCTTCTCTCTGCAGCTGTAGAATGTCCTCGATGGGCAGTTGGCGCAACGGCAGAGCGTCCTCAACGTCGCAGTCGATCTCTCCCAGCAGCACTACGTTTTCGCCGCGGATAATAAACACGCCTCGCTCAATGTCTCCGTATGCATCGCCGACATATATGCGCTCGAGGCTGTCTTGTAATACGAGGTTTGCGAACTGGTCGTATGAGCGCAGAATGCCGATGATTTTACGGCCATCGCGCAGGACCACCAATAGCTTTTTGTCTAGCGAGTCAACCAGGCTTTCTGCTGTAGTAAAGAACTGTGGGGCAAACGACATGGATGTAGGATGGGGGGGCTATTTGCGAAAAGAGTGAGAGCAGGAGTAGAGCTGTGCAAACTCTAAAAAATAATAATTGGAGCCGGAAAAGCCCGCTGAGATTGGCGCATGCCAATATTCCTGATGCAAATATGGGCAAGGCCATAGTCAGACCTCGATGAAGTGGTATAGCTAAAAAAAGGGGATTTTGGCTAGCACTATCCCTACTTTTCTCAAAAGCGATCGGAAAGAGAGGCACATCCTTTGAGCGGAATTCTAAAGCCCACACTTTAAAGACCCTATCTTCCGATTCTACTCTTTGAAGGTGGACTACAAGCGTCTTTGCTTTATTGAAAGGCGGACAAGAAAGAGCTCGTTTCTCTGGCTGGCCAAATTTTTTTCTTTTGCTCTACTTTCCATTCTATTTATTCCATGTTTTAAACGCTTTTTACCCATTGCAACCGTTATCATGTCCCAACTAGACGAGCTGCCCGATCATCTAATCAGGAATATCGCGTGTCGAGCAGAGCACCCCACTATGAGACTTTTTTGCGAACTGGGCAGTTGGAGCGGAAGCATTTTTGTCGTGGCAAGGTGCTCTGCCATTTCTCCGCAGTGGAGGGCGAGTTGCTTGTCAATACTATGCACCCGCGTTACGTTTAACCCGGGGCGTTACATTTGCGCATTCGAAGAAGCCAGAAAAACCTCGCACACCCTTAAATTTACAGCCAAAAACAACGCCCAGATCCACACAAAATGTGTTGATGTAAATGTCCACTATGCAGATATCGTTAACGGAACGGCATTGTGCACAATGAACATTCCGATATTACGCGTTAGAGAGTTTGTAAATGTCAAAAGGATTGTTTTAACTTTATATTTTGAAGATATTGGCGCCCTGTCGTATGGAGCAGAGTGTAAGGACAATATACTGAAATTTGCAGCTAGGCTAAACCAGCTGTTCCCAAAGGCCACTGCCTGCTTCTTGGAAAGCAGCAGACTTCTTAGAAGTTCCCAACAGGTGAGAGTGCCTGGGTTTGAGCTGCTAGTGGCCTCACTATTTGTAAACAGAAACGAGATACTATACAGAGCACTGGAATACTATGCAATAGATTGTTTGCCTGCAATGGGCCAATTAACACTGATTTCCCATTGCGAGACCAATGACTCTGACCTGTTTGCACAGCTGATATGTCTCAACTCGAGTACACTAATTGAGCTTGATTTTGAATACTTGAGCCTGCCTTTTTTGCGGGATATTCTTCTAACCGACGACGAAGAGACGGTAATTTATCCCAGCTTGAAAAAACTGCGATTGGGTTTTGTTGGCAACCGGATAGAAGGCCCAGAGCTACAGATAGATGGAGTACCATTCCCAGCTCTCGCCAAACTGTGGCTGTTTTATGTGGTGGGCATAGCTGGTGGCATTCTATCGAAAATCAACAACTTGGCGCTGGAGTATATCAATATTAGAGTGGCGATTAATGAGTATATGTTTCTACCTAGTGCTGGGGAAGATAGACCAATGGAATTCCCCAAGCTAAAGTGCGTAAATTTGGTAGTATATAACAATGGTGAGCCTTCTAATCTAGATGCCGAGCACAGGCTCTTGGATTTTGTGATAAACAGTGGACCTAACATACAACGACTGGAAATAGCTGCGGCATACCACTTTAGCAAAGGCAGCTTGGTTAGCAAGCTCTGTAGCGCTCGAGCTGCTAGGCATCTGATATTTCTTGAACTTATCCGCATCGACCTCTCGATAATGGATGTCGTATCTATTCTCAAGTGCACGCCAAGCTTGACGCGCTTGACGCTGCAGTCGCCAGATGAAAACTCAACCGATGCGCAAACAACCCTGGAATACGTTGCTAATGACAATAGCTTGGCGCGCTTTGCTCGGTCGCACATCATAAGCAACTCCAAGCTAGCTATGGTTACTTTTGCTAGTTGCTCGGATCCAACGATATCCGCTCATTGGGGACTGATGCTGAGCGTCATATGTCCAAACGTGTCAATGATTAGATGGAGTGGATATTTGCCATTTTTTGAGCCAGTATACAACCTTGTATCTAGCTTGCCGGTGTACGACCAGTTCAAAGAAAGACTGCAAGATGTCGAGGGAGCCGTGAAGGCTCCATAAGTAGCTCCCGCCTAGTCTGTGCGCCTTGACAAAAAAAAAGATTTTGCCACTAGTAAATTATCGCTTTCACTACCTGTATTTTCTCATTTCTTTTTTGATAATCTATTTGAGAGCATGGAGGGCGGGCCTTCGATCCGTGACTACATTGATGCACGCAAAAAGTCTGGCATGTCATGGGAAGAGTTTCGCGCTCTGAAGGACAAGAACGACGGAAACGAGTTTTCAGATAGCGCTATGCTGTCGTGGCGAAAGCAGCTGGACGCAGAGCGCGAGGCTAAGCTGAATAAAGGGAAGTCCGCTCCAGCTTCAGCAGCATCAGGAGGCGATAGAAAGGACAAGCGAGCGCGTGAAAAGCGCAGCTCGCGAAGACGTGATGCGAGCGGAAGCGATGGCGAGGCTGGCGGTAATAGTCGTCGTGAGCGTCACCGCAGCAGCAAGCACCACCACAGCAGACACCGCCGCGATGACAGCAGAGCTCGTGGCCGGAGCAGGAGCCCAGAGAAACGCAGGCACAGACATGGGCGTAGTCACCGGCAAAGGAGCTCCTCGCCAGCAGATAAAGATCGCAAAGACAAGGAGTCCGGAAAGCCGCGCAATGATACTGCGGATGCCAATGCTGACACTGCTTCCCGCGCAAGCGCATCGCCTGAAAGGGCGCCCAAGCGAGACCGGCGATCTGGTCGTTAGGTAGCTTTCAGCGTATATTTAGATTCTCTTGCAAATCCGGCCCCTCGGACATAAGGAGCCAGTAGGGGCCAGCCAGCAATGCAGTTTTGCCGCTTCTGGAATACAGCTTGCCTGCTAAAGAATGCGGTTTTGGAGGCAAGTCCTCAAAGAAAGCAGCTCCTTGGCATCCCACTTGAGCCATGTTTCAAGTCAAGTCAATTGAGTCAGGCTCGCTTTTTTTGTTTGGGCGCCTGGCCACGTGAGCCAAGTGCTCCGTGCGAATAAGGCACACGAATCCCTCCGTCCAGCCAGAGATAAGCGAGGATGGAGATAGCGAGGGCGCCAATCTGTAACTGGAGCAGTCACTTTGTCAGTTGCTCCGCCGCATGGGCCGCATCCACTAGTTCTGCAGCTGACTGATTTGCGGCCAGTCTCCATGCACGCTTATCTCTCTGGCTTTAGCCCACATCTGTGCGCCCTTTGATAAGGGACTCGGTAGATAACAAGACTTCAAATTGCGTTGGCGTGTGCTCCTCCTATCCGCCTTCTCGTGACCTAATCGGGGAGGGCTGATAACAGAAACCTCGAGCAGGCCTGACAATTACCAGCTCGGGATTGGTAGGCAGTCCCTGTGCTGCCGTCTCTGAAAGCGAAGCCAATTAGTCACACTCGCCTGGCTGGTGGTGGATCGACACCTCCCTCGAGCTGGCCCAGCTCTGCTTCGAGCAGTCGAGGCGCCTTCAGAATTTTAGTAGGGGGTGGCACTCAGCCCGGCCCTCCAACCGGGACGCTCTTTGCCATTGACACAGTTCACCAAGCTCTAGAGAAATCGCCGCATGGACAAAAGGGGGAAGATGAAACGTCCAGGGGCTGGTGCGAGTTGCTGTTGCTACAGCCACGCATTGCGCTAGCTCTCGGGTTGGGCGTATAAAGCTTCAGCTACCTCCCTCCCCTCGACTTTTCTGCGACCTGTTCCTCCCAATTCTATTTCCCTTTCTTACTTTGTAATACCACTGCCACCGCCACCCTAGACTTGTTGTTCTCAGAGACGCAGCATCACCGCCAGCCACTGCCTCCCCCGCCCTTGGCCGACCTTAAAATTCACTGTTCTATTGGTAAGTACTATGGCGCCACCCCTTGTCGGCGTGCCGTTGTGCTGCCGAGGCATAGTGCAAAAGGTGGCGGGCAGCTCGGCCATATCGGAAGGCCTGAGAGCCCAGGCAGTGTGCCTCCTTTCCCTAGAAGGCGAATAATGTGCCTTGTGCTCGCAGCCACCAGCAGCCCCTTCCTCAGGCAGTAGTCACAAGAATAAGCCTCTGGTAACCGGCAATATAAAATGCACCGCCGTCCCCCCAGAGAGACAGTCAGCCGGCCAAAGCCACTCACTCTCTTGCCTCTTCTCTCCTCTCTTAGCTCGCACACATACATTTCTTTTGGCCACTACTATGACTTCGGACAACCAAGAACTCACTGCTCAGTCGGCTGCCTACCCGCCTCCCGAGCGCCTTGTCAAGCCCGAGGAGGGCCGCGAGAAGCCCTGGATCAGCAGCATGGCCGAGTACTCGGCGCTCTACAACGAGTCCATCCAGCAGCCCGACAAGTTCTGGGCTCGCACTGCTAACGAGCTGCTTACCTGGGACAAACCCTTTACGCACGTCACACAGGGCTCGCTTAAGGAGGGCAACATGGCGTGGTTCTCCGATGGCCAGCTCAACATCTCGTACAACTGCGTTGACCGGTGGGCTATCAAGGACCCCAATCGTGTTGCCTTTGTTTACGAAGCCGACGAGCCGGGACAGGCCAGCAAAGTCACTTACGGCGAGCTCTTGGCAAAGGTCTGCGGTCTGGCCAACGTCCTACACAGCTTCGGCCTGCGCAAGGGCGACACTGTGGCTATCTACATGCCCATGATCCCCGAGGCTGCCGTGGCCATGCTGGCCTGTGCTCGCCTTGGGCTGGTCCATACGGTCGTCTTTGCTGGCTTTTCTTCAGCCTCTCTTGCCGAGCGCGTTGCCGACGCTCGTTGTCGCGTGGTCATTACTGCCGACGAGGGTCTGCGTGGCAGTCGCCCCATCCGTACCAAGGCCATCGTCGACGAGGCCCTCAAGTCCTGCCCAGAGGTTGAGCGCGTGCTCGTGTTCCGCCGCACTGGCAGCGAGCAGGTCGAGTTTAACGCACCACGCGATGTCTGGTGGCACGAAGCAGTTGCTGCTCAGCGCCCCTACTGTCCGCCTGTCCCAGTTAGCGCTGAGGATCCGCTCTTTTTGCTGTACACCTCTGGATCCACTGGCAAGCCCAAGGGCGTTGTGCACACCTCGGGCGGCTATCTTCTAGGTGCGGCATTGACTCTAAAGTACGTCTTTGACATCCACGATGGCGACGTCTTTTGCTGCACTGCCGACATTGGATGGATTACCGGTCACAGCTATGTCGTCTACGGTCCGCTGGCCTTGGGCTCGACCAGCGTGGTCTTTGAGTCCGTCCCCACTTATCCCGATGCCTCGCGCTACTGGAAGCTTGTTGAAGACCACAGGATCACTCAGTTCTACACTGCTCCCACTGCCATTCGTGCTCTGCGTCGGCACGGCGACGACTTTGTCACAAAGTGCGATCTCTCGTCGCTGCGCGTCATTGGCTCGGTTGGCGAGCCCATCAACCCCGATGCCTGGACCTGGTATAACGAGGTTGTAGGCAGAAGCCGCTGCGCTGTTGTTGACACCTACTGGCAGACCGAGACAGGCTCGCATGTTATCACGCCGCTACCCGGTGCCACTGTGGCCAAGCCCGGCTCAGCCACCTTCCCCTTCTTTGGCATCGAGCTCGCCATTCTCGACCCAACTACCGGAGCCGAGCTCGTGGGCAACGACGTAAGCGGAGTGCTTGCCATTAAGCGCTCTTGGCCTTCAATGGCTCGCACGATTGCTGGCGACCACAAGCGCTTCCTTGAGACATATCTGAGCCCGTACCCCGGCTACTACTTTGCTGGCGATGGAGCTAGCCGCGATGCCGACGGCTACTACTGGATTCGCGGCCGTGTCGACGATGTTATCAACGTCTCTGGCCACCGCATGTCCACTGCTGAGGTCGAGTCGGCGCTTATTGGCCACAGCGCCGTTGCAGAATCTGCAGTAGTTGCCGCGCCCGATGAGCTCACGGGCCAGTCCATTTGCGCCTTTGTCACGCTGAAAAATGGGTTTGAGGCCAACGACAGGCTCAAGGCGGAGCTGGTTAAGGAGGTCCGCACTCGCATTGGCCCCATCGCCACGCCCAAGCTGCTCATCCTGGTCGACGAGCTGCCAAAGACGCGCTCTGGCAAGATCATCCGTCGCATCCTGCGCAAGGTTGTTGCTGGCGAAGCCGACCAGCTCGGCGACCTGTCCACCCTGTCCGATCCATCGATTCTTGATGTCCTTGTCCGCGAGGTCTCTACTGCTATCAAGAGATAGTCGCTCCGTTCTAGTTCTTCTTTAGTGTATCAATGCATATTAATATCCGCATTTTTGGCGAATCGATCCAGATCGTGCCTGGGGTGTGAGGGCCAACCAGAAACAGACACTCAGGAACTGCCGAAAAGCCTGCGTCTGTGCGCTCATGCAAAACTAATACATCTTGCCTCTGCTTCTCTGCATCTTTTTAGAATTGCACATCTTCTACCCCCCTTTGACGCGCAAACAGCGTAGTAGGCAAGCATGGCTGAAGCAGGCCCTCTAGTGTGGATCGACTGTGAGATGACGGGACTTGATAGCGAGTGCGATACAATTCTCGAGATCGCGTGCATTATCACCGACGGGAACCTCAACACTCTAGTGTCAGGGCCAGAGATTGTGATCCACCACCCGCAGCATGTGCTGGATGGCATGAACGAGTGGTGTGTGGAGCATCATGGCAAGTCAGGGCTCACTGCGCGTGTTCTCGGCTCAACTGTGACGATGGAGCAGGCCGAGGCCTCAGTACTGGACTTGGTGAAGAGCTGCTGCGCCCAGCCTCGTGTAGCTGTGCTGGCTGGAAACTCGGTGCACGTTGACTGCGCGTTTTTGCGTCGCTACATGCCAAAGCTGATTGAGCACTTGCATTATCGAATTGTTGACGTTAGCTCGGTCAAGGAGCTGGCTCGCCGCTGGAATCCCCAGGTTTTGCAAATGGCTCCGGCTAAGAAATTGTCGCACAGGGCGCTTGACGACATCATTGAAAGTATTGAAGAGCTGCGCTACTACCGAGACAACTTTTTCGTGTGTACAGGCTAGATTTTTTTTCGGGAATATGCAATTTGCGCCCCCATATGCTGCTAGAAGAAAGGTATTTGTAGAGGCGAAAGGATCAGTGATTTCCTTTGAGTGTATTTGTTGGTACTGCACCTCTTTTCTTTGCAAGGTTTAACTTTTACGGGATGGGCCAGCAGCAGTCCATACTGCGACATGTACCGTGGAAGAAGGCGGCCAACGCTGGGCCATTCCAGATCAAGCAGCAAAAGGACAAGGTGGCTCGCACATTGCCGCCGCTGGTCTGGATCGATATCGAGACGACAGGGCTGGTTGCCGAGAAGGACGTGATTCTTGAGGTGGCGATGGTAGTGACTGACGGCAAGCTCAATGAGTTGGCTCCTGCAAAGAGCCTAGTGATTGGGTACTCACAGGACCAAGTGCAACCTAAACTCAATGCATGGTCGCTAAAATGTCACACGAAATCGGGATTGCTTGACGAGGTGGCGCAGTCAAAGCTAACTTTGGAGGAGGCAGAGAAAGCCTTGCTTGAGCAAGTGATCGAGCACTGCCCCAAGGCTAACCGGGCGATATTGGCGGGCAACAACGTCGGGTTCGATCGGCGATTCATCGAGCAGCACATGCCTGTGCTGGCGGGCCACTTACACTTTCGCAACCTGGATGTGAGCTCGGTTAACGAGCTAGCCAAGCGCTGGGCATCTCCTGAAGTACTAGCCAAGCACAAGAAGAACTATACACACAGGGCAATCGACGACATTGGAGAGAGCTTGAGGGAGCTACGGTTTTATAAGCAACACTTTTTCAAGACAAAGGGAGAGTAGAAAAAAACACACACGCAAGCATGCTGCTGTAGATACTCAACTTTGATCTATTGCTAGGGCTACCAATTTCAGGTACTTATGATAGCGAGTGAGAGGAGCTCTATTCGGCCGGGGCTTCCTCGCTAGCGTGCCAGCTGCTGCCTAGTCGCACGCTCATGCGCTTCCACCAAGCGCCACTGATAGTCGCCGACGATGCAGAGACATCACAGCTGGCCTGTGCCTCAGCAAGCGCCTGTCCTGCAGCGACAGTTGCCGAGCGAGCACGGCGCGTGTATGGAGGTGGTGACTGCGGAGTCGGTTCCTGCGCAGGCTGGATAATTGGCGGAGCGGCACGCTGCAACGTCGGCGATGTGGGTGGAATAAACACGCTGGTAATGCCATCACCGGAGCCTCGCGCAGCAAATGACAAGGGCTTGGGCAGCGGACTAACAGGGCGGGCGACAGAGGGGCGCACAGGGACGGCAAATGGAGCTGGGGCAGGGATAGGATCCCTTTTCTTGGCTCCTGCTGATTCGTAGTCGCGCGAGAGAACAGCCTCGAGGCCGTCGGAGCTGGCCAAGATGCGGCCGAGTATTTTGTTGACATACAGCGAGAGAGCTTTGTTCTCGTCGTCCAAGTGACGGCGCTCGTACTTTGTCTTGCGGAGCTCCTCTTTCAGCTGCGTAACCTGCTCCTCTAGCTCCAACACACGAGTCTGCGTAGCGCCGCTGGTAAGATCCAGCGCCTGGCCCAGCTCCGATGCCAAATCCAAGCCACTGCTGCCGGGCGAGCCAGGCATGTTCGCTAGGTCATCTAGCCCCGAGAATGCGCCGTCGGGCGTGCCGTCGTCAGCTAGGCCCGAGGGGCCACTCGCCCACTTGCCGCTGCTGGCGCGGCTTTCCAAGCTGGATCGTGGGTTGTTGAAGGAAAAGCCTCCCTTCATTGTGCTCATTTGCAGCAGCACCTGATAAGACTCGTTGTCCTCGCGCAGGGACTCGTTGAGCTCGCTCAGCTGCTTGACGGTATGCTCGAGGCGCTCAGCTTTGCGCTGGCAGGCGTCGAGGTCAGCGGCGGCTTGCTCAGAGTCCATGTGCATGCGGCCAGCTTGGTCTGCTGCTTGCTGGGCACGGGCCTCGGCTTCGCGTAGCCTGCGTGTTAGCTGGTGGATTTGTGTCTGCAATTGGCGCTCGGCGCACTCGCGGCTCAGCACATCGTCCGAAGCCGGATCACTGCCAGCATAATCGTCAGGACTGCTGCGTTGGAGGGCGCGGGCATTGACTGGAGGCGATAGCGAGCTGCTGGGCATGGCATAACTGGGCGTGCGAGAGTGTGATAAGCCACCACTGCCTGCTGTGGATCCGGACCGCGAGTGCGAGCTGGGTATGGACACTGTCTGGCGGCGCTGAACCATGGCCTTGCGCTTGGCAGCGGCTAGCTCCGTGTTGAGCTCTACTTCCTTCTTGTTCCAGGCTTCGCGCTCGCGATCCAGCGCGGCTGATTTTTGGTCGATGGCTGCCTCGAGCGTCGAATTGGTGCGCAAGGCACGGTCGAGCTTGGCTGTTGCTGCGGTGAGCCCAGACTCGGTCTCAAAGAAGCGGGCTTCGAGGCGGCTATGCGACGCATGCAGGGTTTCTAGCTCTTCGAGGGTGTGCTGGCGGTCCCGCTCAAGCCGCTCGATGGTTGCTTGTGAGCGCGAATTGGCGTCACGCAGTTCGGCAGCAGCGGCCTCTAGCTCGTATACACGAGTGGTAGACATTACAGAGGGTATTATTGATGCAAAATATGAAGAGAGCTGGGGGAGGGTGAAAAGAGCGTGAGGTAGAGTGGGCACATCTGGCAAATCCACAACACCACAGGTGAAACACGTGGGCGGGGTGGTGGTCCGCATCCCTGGGGCGGAGTTTGAGCCACACACCCTAAGCTAATTCATTAATTGGATCAGCGCCGATGACTACTGCTGCTGCTGTTGCCAGAGCCCTGGTGCAGAGCACGGCCCTCTTGGATTCGTGACTGTGCTATCCGAGCTGGCGCTTCTTGAATCGGCAGCCCAGGTGCGTGCCGCTGCTTCCAGTCAACAGATGTTGGTGTATTCCGCCCATTTTACAAAAGGTGGCCGACTATGCCAGGTGTTCTTTCTACAATAGCAGTCAGTGGGCGAGATGCGACATATCCGCCTCGTAGCCCACTCCCGATGATCTACACATGTTTAGCAGGTGAATCCTCTCTTTCAAAGGGGGGGGGGAAAAAGGACCCTTTGGGCGAGGGAAGCACACGGGCTTCTTTCAAGGGTTGACTGGGGAGGTTGGAAGTGCTTTCTGGCTGATTGCTGGTCTGTCTCTCCCCTTGGCACCTCTCCTTTAAAGCGGAGAGATTCGGTCAGCGACGCTCTCTTGCTGCAGCCACCGGTATTATACACGCACATATTCATAAATATTTTCATGACACTCGCATATCACTAACGGCCATGTCTCTTTCACAGCGTACACTACTCCATCTAATAACAATATCACTGCTACTTCCAGCCCTGCTTTTGGCGCCCATGCTTACCGAAAGCTCGCCGCTGCTCGTCACCAAACAGCAGCAGAAACAACAAGCCCTGCCACCATGGCTCCTACACAGCAGACCCGAAGAATCAAGCATAGCGTCAATGCTGTCGCGGCTATGGCCCTGGGGCACAGCGAACACTCGGACCGATGACACCATCGAGAGAGCCCTGCTTGCGCAGGGTGGCGTAACGGTGGTGGGACCGTCGACAGAACAACGACTAGAAACCGATATCGATTCAGAAGCAGTGTTTGCTGAGGCGCTGGATGTGGACATTGACACCCAGGGCAACTACATTCACACAATAGCGATCAGGAACGGCGGCGGGCGAGGCAACGCAACAACACACAGCAAGGAGCATGCTCCGCGGCGTAGCCTAGTGCTGACACATGGGTACTTTGCCGGAGTGGGGTTCTTCTTCCGCAACTACCGCGGGCTGAGCCAAGCAGACGACTGGGACATTTACGCCATAGACTGGCTGGGCATGGGTCGCAGCTCCCGGCCGGCGTACAAGGGGGTTCGAGATAAGGGCGAGGAGCGGCGGGCCGAGTATGCAGAGGAGTTCTTTGTCGAGTCGCTGGAAGCTTGGCGGCAGCGCATGCAAATTGACAAGATGGTTCTCTGCGGGCACAGCTTTGGCGGATACATGGTGGGCGTCTATGCGCTCAAATACCCGCAGCATGTCGAGAAGCTGGTTCTGCTGTCGCCGATCGGAGTCCCTGAGGCGCCTCACGACTTGGAGAACAAGATCTGGCAGGGGTACGAGCCCATCCACCGGAAGCTTCACCCAAAGGAGGGCGAGTACCGCATGAAGAGCAACAACGAGGCGCCTGTCTACAGCGGGAAGCCCAGCTGGCAGAGGCTGCTCTTGTTCCGCACATCCCTGTATATGTGGGACAGCAACTACTCGCCGCAGTGGGTGGTCCGGATGTGCGGACCGCTTGGCAAGAGGCTGGTCAGCTGGTATATTAGGCGGTTCTCGCTGCTGACTGACGAGCAGCGGAGCGGCATGGCGGCGTATGCGCATCAGCATGCGCAGTTAGCAGAGAGCTCGGCCTCGTCTTTGGGCGACTTTCTGCGCCCGGGCGGGTTTGCACGCAAGCCGCTTGTGAACCGAGTGCCCGACGTTGTCATGCCGACTGTGTTCTTTTATGGCTCGCATGACTGGGTGGGCCACGCCGGCGGCGAGGAGATTATCAAGCGCATTGACGGGAGGGTGCCAACGCGGATATACTACGTGCCCAATGCCAGCCACAACTTCCACATAGACAACCCGGAGGTTTTTAATCGGTATATGATCGATGAGATGGCCCGAGCCGACTAGCAGACAGCATCACTAATATATATATATATATTCATTCGCACTAGATATGCCTGCCATGCTCTATGCTAATCGGTTGGGGGGATGATGCGAAACTTTTGCCCACATGGGTGGTGTCAGTCTCTGGGAGGGGGCTTGGCTTTGCTGCATAAATTCTGCTTTGATGCGCAAGCTCTGCTCACGCTTTTTGCTCTCCTTTTTTCTACCCTGCATCATTTTTATATCTTTTTCTATTTTTGCGCCATCGAGTAAGCAAGCAAACAGGCAAGGAAAAGAAGGGAAACAGGGCTTTACTACCGTTGCTACTACCATGGAGATGAGCAGGCAGACGCGGCACTTTGTGGCTGATGCGTACTTGTCGTTTGTGTTCTGGACGGTGCTGACCTCGCTGGGACTGTGTATCTGGTACTTCCCGCTCTGGCACATGGGCATCTCTGGGTACGAGGTGGCGCTGTTTGCTGACATGTCGCCGGTGCTGCTGGGGATTCCAGCACTTCGGCGCATGCTGAGGCAGCACCGCGGAATCAGCGCCGCGCTGAGCTTGGCAGGGATCATCGCGTATGCCACAGCCAACCCAGAAAAGAGGCTTCTTGGCGTAGCGATTGGCACAGCGGGAGCAATGCTGGGGCTGGGGTCGGCGATGTACGAGGACCGGGTGGCTGGGACAGGGCGCCTTGACCGCTCCATCCAGGCATGGGAGGCGGGGCTGCTGCTCAGCGTGGCCTTGCGCATGTTCTTCCAAACAAACAACCCCGTGTGGGCGACGATGAACGAGGTCAACGGCGGATGGAACAAGACTGGCATTGCGCTGGGGCTTTTGGCGCTGGCAGACGTTGTCACTCGGCGCAGCGATGAGCACACCGAGGCGCGGGCGGCCAAGCGCAGCGACCTCCCCGCAGCAGCGGCTACTGCTCAGCGGCGTGCGGCGTGGATGCCAACGGGGCTGGGGTTTGGGGCGCTTTTGTTTACGCTGCACTCGATGTACTCTGATAGCGCCATCATTGGGCGCTGGTCGTGGGATGGGTACCCATCAACGGGCCCGGCTCCGGTTCCATGGGGCGGGCTTGTGGTGACGGCGCTGGCGGGCGGATTCTCTGTGGGCCATCGCTTGGAGCTGGCAACCGGCATGCTGTGGTGGGCCGTGGCCAGTGCTGGAGCATGCGCCATCACTCTGGTGCCTGGGTGGAGCGGGTTCGCAGGCGGGCTGGTGCTGGCAGCGTACGTGGGCTCTGTTACTCGTAGCATCCTGCACGCTGTGGCGCGGAGTCCGCCGGGTCGCACGTTCTTTGTGGGGGTGCTGTGGTACAACATATTGGTGCTGGGGCATGTGTGGGTGGTTGCCTATGAGTTTGTGCCTGGCGGGCCCTTGCTGCGAGAGCGCACCTGGGTCGTGATGCTTGCGACGATGCTGTCGCTCTACGCCGGAGTGCGCGCTGCTCGTGCCAGCCTGGTTGAGCGTCCGGGCGGAGCACGCCATACGGCAGTGGTTACGGCTGCTGGGCCTCGGTCAGACAGGCGGCGGGCGCGAAGCGTGGCGTGGGCAGCAGTGGTGCTCGGGTGGGGAGCTATGATGATGCGGCTGCCGGCGGCCACTCGCACTCCGGTGCCGTTCCACGAGCCCGAGCGCCTGATCACGGCGGCTATCTGGACCGTGCACTTTGACCTGGACAACGACATGTGGTTGGCTGAGAACCGCATCATCGACGCTGTGCGCGATCTGGAGCCTGACGTCATGGGCTTCTTGGAGTCGGACACTGAGCGCATCATCATGGGCCAGCGCGACTGGACGCAGCGTGTGGCCGAGGAGCTCGGGTACTACGTGGACTATGGACCGTCGCCACGCAAGCACACGTGGGGATGCGCCATGATCTCAAAGTTCCCTATCGTCAACTCCACACACCACCTTCTGCCGTCTCCCGTGGGCGAACTGGCCTGTGCCATTCACGCCACGCTGGACGTGCACGGCCGCCCCGTTGACGTCATCATCTCGCACAATGGCCAGGAAGAAAACCCGCTGGATCGCCGCCTGCAGACCACTGAGCTGGCCCGCATCATGCGTGAGTCGCAGAACCCCTTTATTTTCACGGGGTATGTTGTCACTAAGCCCCACGCTGAGAACTACAAGATTCTTTACGACCAAGGCCGCATCCACGACATTGACCCTACTGACTCGGACCGCTGGTGCCAGTACATTGGGTACCGCGGGCTCAAGCGCGTTGGCTACGCCCGTGTGTCGCGCGGAACCATCACGGACACTGAGATCCAGGTTGGCAAGTTTGCTGTTCCCCAGCCAGGAGAGGATATCTCGGCATGGAAGCCCAGCTACAAGCGTGTGGACGAAGCTCACTATGCCCCCGAGTACCACTTCCCCAAGGTCTTCCGCGGCAAGGGCGTCCGTGGCCACTTTTACCACGTCTTCAAAGAGCCACGCTATTTTGACTAAGTCGATTTTTTAAAATGGAACACATGAGCAGTAGAAATATGAGTGTGTGAGTGAGTGAGTAGGGTTAGAAAGGCAGCTCGCGCGGCGTGCCAAATGGGTTGGCGTCGTGAAGTGACGCCGGGGTGATGCTGCTCCGGCGCTTTGACATGGACCCCAGGATGGGCATGGCGGTGGGTCGCTGAGGCGGAATGTCCAAAGACGGGCGGGCGGTAGAGTCGTCAAAGGAGAGGCTGCTGGCGCTGCGGCACAGGCGCACCAGCTCAGCCGAGCTGAGGAGCGAGGACGAGCCCAGGCCGACCAACGTGGATGACGAGGCCACCGACGATATGGATCGCTTTTTGGCATCAGCCAGCGGCAGCGGCGGAGTGCGGGCGCGTGCTGGCTCGGCAAGCGGCTGAATGGCAGCCAGCACAAAGCCGTCGTGTGGCTCGGCGCTCGAGTCGCCGATGGTTGCGGACCGTGGCGGGCGCAGAACCAGTGGCCATCGCGTCAGCTGCATGCGAGCAAAGCGTGTGTGGTGCGCCGTGCTCTCTGCGCAGCCCCAGTCCACTGCTGCGGCCTGTGCTCCGGTTACTTGCAGCTGCAGCGTCAGGGCCACCACGCCATTGGCCACCTCAATGCCGTCCATGTGGAGTACCTGGCGCGAGTCAATGACTTTGGTCGCAGGTGCCAGTGGGTCTTGGCGCCGGCGCTGCCACTCTCGGCGCAGGCGTGCAAAGTGGTAGGCATCGGGGCGCGCATCCCAGGCCAGGCGCAGCGCCTTGACTACGCGAGCTACGTCTTCTGGGTGGATGCGCGAGAACAGCGACTCGCCCAGCAGCCCGCCCAGCGCCACAGTCAGCTCGCAGTCCCCATCGTCCGAGTCGTTAGCGATCTGAGTGGGCCGCAGCGGATAGGCCATCTCCACCAGCCCATGCCGCGATACAAGCAATGTCATGTTGCGCACTGCCGCATCAACCCCGCAGTGGTCCTCATCTCGCTCCAGCGCTGGCAGCTGCGGTGCCGGGCCCAGGGCGCCGGCGGTGCTTAGCAGGGGCGCAAACAGCTGCTCCAGCGCCAGCGCTGGCGGAACCACGCTCGGCATCCCTGCACAAGCCACGCGGTGCAGCGTCGACACTTCGGCCACGTGCACCACGGCCAGGCTTTCGTCGGCAATGCTTGGAGTACGCTGGCTACTGGTCGCTTGCCATGCTCTCCACTCGTCTCTCGTAGCTGGTGCCAATGCGTGCGCACATAGCGCAAACACACACGCCTGTCGCCCAGCCCGCACCACTGCCAGCTCCACCGACCCCAGGCCCTCGTTGCCTACTAGAAGCGGGTCGTCAGCTCGTTCTTCTGCTACTTCGCGCCGTCGGTACGGTCGCTCGCTCGACGGCGCAGCTCGCCGGACATGTGGCTCTGGAGGCGAGGGGCTGATGTTGCTGCCCACGAGCCATCCAAGCATGCTCCATAGCCCGGAGCTGACTGCGCGCATGCGGGTGTTGGGTCTGCCATCGCCATGCATGTCATCGGCCTCGTTGGGCACGGCAAACCTCAGCATGTCTCCAACGGTGCGATCGACGGCTGAGCCAGGCGAAATGCTGTGCATCTTCCGTCGCAATGTGTCTGACAAGTGGACCACCCTAGATGCCATCAGCTGCTGAGTGCTTATCCGACCCAATGCTGAGCACCCAATGCTGCTCCCACGCCGCCCCTCATTGTCTGCCCAGCCGCCGTCCCCGCCATCCTCCAGCGCCACTACCATGTGCGCAAATGGCCGCAGTGGACACGCCGTGTGTGCATGCTCGCCGTCGGACGACAACCACCACGGTGTCGACGCTGCTTCAGGGTTCTCCCCACCACCACCACCGCTTAAGAGTGTCTGCGGGTCTTTGTATATCGTCCCCGATGCCACTGTCCGGTCGCTGGTAGGCGCTGAGGACATGGAGACTGGCGGCGTTGAGTGACTGCTCTGCGTCTCGCAAGTCCGACTAGTAGGGCCACAGTGACAGTGTCCGCGCATGGGCGCCTGGTAGAATGTCGTACTGAGTGCAGGAGACGCCAGCGTAACAAAGTGCGGAATATAGTACAAGTGCTAAAAATGTAGAGGAGAGAAAAAAAACGCTGCGAAGGTCTTTGAATTGCGAAACCACAACATCACAACATTACATTGTCTGAGCGTCTGTTCCGCTGCCTGCCATTGGTGCGTGCATCCCCCACCAGATGATTGTCCTCCCCACCAGACCGGAGACCGTCTTCTCTTCCATGCCTAGTCACCGCCATCGTCTACTACTGCCGATGTCTGTGCCACTGCGCCGCCGCTTCGTATGCTCTGGCTCTGGATGTACCGCCATCGGTCGCGGCAGTTGGTGCCCATGCGCCCCATTTCGCCCGATATCGCCTCCCATGCCGGCCCATTTTCCGCCACCAGCCTCAGCAGAGTCTCGTCCTCCGCCCTCGTCCATGCCCCCATGTGGTTCAGCGGATGGCACCGCCGCCGCACGTGATGGTAGATCGCCTGCACCTGCCGCAAAGGCAGCGCCTCTGCCAGAATCGGCCAGAACGTCTTGCGCAGCTGCTTGCCCGTGCTGTCTCGTGTCTTGTGCCTGAACAAGTGATCGTATATCTGCTGCTGAGTCAGCCCATGTGCCGACACAAACGCCGTAATGGTCGCCTCTATAACTGTGTTTTCCGCCTCGGTAAACTTGCCCTTGGTGAATACCACTCCATCACGCTGCATCTGCACCAGGTGCTGCTGAGTGAACCACCGCCGACCCGCTACGTGCCGTCGCGGCTGATTGGGATTGTGACTATGATGCCGCTGCTGTGAGTGAGGCATACAACTCTGCCTTTCCGCATGCGACCGTGCTGCTGTCTCGGTCTGTCGCGACGCCGCTGCGCTGGCTGCTGATCTGCTAAGGAGCACCCGCTGCAGCGCATCCTGTCTATCCACACCCCCTCGCATCGACTGCGCCTCGCTGGCCGCCACCTTGGCCTGCATCAATGCCCTTGCTGCTGCCTCCACGCTATCGCCCATCAGGCCCGAGTACAGCTGAAGCAATTCGGCTAGCGCTAGGACCGCGTTGTCGTTGTCGTCGTCCTCGACTTCGCTGCCGATAATCCTGCTAGGAATCATTGTTTGCTTTCAAGCTCCTTCGCTCCAATGCTTTTCGTGTTGTATATACATAATTGCAAGTAGGGGGGAAAGCGCAGACAAGAGGGTGCGATAGCGGCTTTTCTCACTTTCTATACGCGCGGCTCGCATCATCGACTCGCTCACCCAAGCCATCCCCGCCGTCCATCAAGCAGCACAACCCCGCCTCCGAGTCACTCCACCCAATTTCTCCTCTCCTCTGTACATTTGACTTGCCCTAATTTGCTAAACTAATTTATCCTTCCCTTTTTCCTTGTTGTTGTTGTTGCGCCGCCTGGGGCTTTAATACTACAACGCCAGACCCGGTGGCGCTGAACTCGCTTGTAAATGACTGCCCGTCCAGCCAGAAGACATGCGCGAAAAGCTAGCGCCACTACAGCCGAGGAAATCCTGCTCCCAGCCGAGCTTATGGCTGGCCTGACCTCTGGCTTACCTATGCGGCCTGGATTTGGCACCAGCCTACCACCGCCAGCAGAGTCTCAGCCGGACTCGCTGCCTGCTCAGAGCGAGCCTGCGCCTCCCCCTATCCCGGATCTATCACGCTTAGACCTGGCTCCGCTATTTCCTGGCGCTGACGTTGCACCACGCAAGGCATCGGAAGATGGAAGGCTAAAAGAACACTCTACACTTGAGGAAGGTACAAGTCAGACCGACAGCCCTCCTGCGCTGCACAGCTTGCCCGCACAGCCTGACAAGGGAATCCTTAAAGCCCCCAAAAAGGACGAGCACAGTACATCGCGCTGGTCGCTATGGCCAGGCGCTAAAAAGTGGTTTACTAGCTCTATAGCCACCCCCTCGAGCCTCGACCTGTCGCCTACGCACCCAACATTCGACCTTGGTGTTGGCATTCCTGCATACCGTATGAGCACCGATGAATCTGCCTTGCTCAGTCGCACTGCTCCGAGCCTGGACTTTGAGCGCTCCACCAACTTTGTTCCGCCCTTGAGCCAGGAGCGCATAAAGTCTACAGAGTTCTGGTCCAACTTTGCCCTGGAGCTCGATCCGTCAAAGCTCAAACGCATTCGCTTCTCTATGCCTCTGATTGTCACAGAGTTTGACCCAAAAACCAGCCGAGTTTACGACCCAGCCGAGGATCTTATCTGGGATACGCCACGAGACCCCGCCGATGCTGCAAGTAGCTCTGGAGACTTGTCCTTGCATGGAAACGACCGCTACCCTGGCGCTGGTTCTCCAGCCACAGAGGAGTTTGGCGAGAATGACGATGACGACGACGATGACGACGACGATAATGACGACGATGACGACAACTGTAGCAATAATTGTAATAGCGATAGCGATGCTGGCAGAAACGGTGATGCACGCACTAGCACTGACAGCCGTGTTAGTTACGCTGCTGGCGACGCTGAGCAAGCGAGCAGCATATGTGCGCCATCTTCACCTCGGCAACGGCCGATCCAATGGAACCTAGAGGCACTGACTCATCGGCAGTACCGCGTACAAGAGGTCTGGGAACTGTACGAGCGTACTTGCCGGTCGCTTGATATTGAGCCACTTCCGTCCTTTGAAAAGGTCCTTGTTGCTCACATGCGCAAGGAGCAGACCCTTGGCAGCTTGGACTTGGCTGGCACGCGGCTGGATGGAGCCCATATGAAGTGCTTTGCCGACATGCTTGACCTGAACTTTGGCTTGGTCAAGCTGGAGCTGAGCTACTGCGAGATTGATGACGACGCCGTTCGCTTGCTGGTCTACAGCCTGCTGTGCAATGACACTGTCCGCTACCTCAGCCTCGCGCACAACCCCCGCCTGCACAGCGATGGCGTCCGCTACGTCTCGATTCTCGTTCGGCACAGCAAGCAGCTGCAGATGCTAGACATGTCAGGGATTCCAGTGCGAAAGAAGAGCGCTGGCTACTTGGCTGCTGCGCTGACTGGCCTGGGCGTCAATTGGTCGCTTGGCCGCGGATCTATGCACAAGAAGACTACGGCGTGTGAGCAAATCAGCTTGCAAGCCCTGCGCATGAACTGCTGTGGAATCAAGCCTGCAGCGCTGGCCATTCTTGCTTCGGGCGTCCGCTTGTCTCCATTGCAGCATCTCTCGCTGCACTCCAACTCGCTCACTGGCTCGGCAGGCCCGATTTTGCGAGAGATGCTCTACGGTGATCCGCCTCAGCTCTCGCAGTACCGCCAGCCGTTGACTCCTCGCCGACCCATTAGCGTCTCGCTACACGGGCTGTCAGATGCCAAGTACTGCCAGGAATCCATGCCCCTGTCGGCAGGAGGCAGTGGCGGCGCGTACTTTTCCGAATCTCCGCGCGTGTCTCGGCTGCGTACGCTTGATCTCTCGCAGAACGACCTTGGCCGAGCCGTGCTGGACCTGGCTGAGGGCTTGCTGTGGAACACCAACTTGCGCAGCCTGATACTGCGCGAAAACAAGCTGGAGCCCGCGCTGTTTGCCCCCTTTATCGAGTGTCTTGGGATCAACAAGGGTCTTATTTACTTGGACATTAGCAGAAACCCCGTTTGCGGTCCCAGCCCTGTGGTAGTCGAGACTCTGACGCAAGTGCTCGCCCAAAACCGAACTCTGAAGGGGCTGTTCATGTCTGCTACAGGTATGACATCCGAGGGCGCCATTTCGCTGGCCGAGTGTCTGCCCGAGCTGCACAGCTTAGAGCGGCTGGATGTGTCGGAAAACCCTGGAATCGACGTGGCCGGGCTAATGGCGCTATCAGCTTCGATAAAGCTGAACAAGAGCCTGATATGCGTCGAGGTCACCGTCAACACGGGCGACGAGGTGTGTGCTGCGCTCGAGCAGGGCATTGCGCAGACATGTATTGCTAATATGCAGCGCTTGGACACTAACGCGGCACAGTCCAGCGGCTCGGACTTTAGTCTTGGGCTTGTCTCCACCCACGTGTGGCCACACGCCGATATGGCACCAGAGTCCAACCTGCCTGGCGTGGTATCGACAAAGATCAGTGGCGAGGACGATCGAAGCGAGCTTACGAGCCTAGTCACTGACATCTCTGCCGTCAAGCGGAATCTTATCGATTCAGCGGCCAGCGCGCTGGATGGCTTCTTTGGCCAACCTGCTGACTCGAGCACGTCCGCAAATGACTACAGCGACGTCATTGCAAGGCCTAAGCTTGCAGCAGCTGAGGAGAGTGGAGAGTGCTGAGAGTGACCATCTTGTATCTGCTCCACTTGTAATTCCTGCCGAGTTAGAGGCTGAGAACGGACATTCCGGCTAGCCTCCTCCTCACTCCATTTTTTTGTTGAAGCGATTGCGTGTAACTTGTGTACTAAGACTCAATTCAAGAGTAAATAATGTTGCTCGTTGTGGAATCACGCTAAGATGTTCCACTGAACGAGTCTGCCATCTAGACCACCAGTGCTGATATCAGAGGGGCTCCCAGTGGGATCGCGGCGTAGCTCGGTGATCGTATTCTGGTGGACGGACTTTAGCGACCCATCGCCCGTGCTGGTGCCGCTGGCCTTGGCGGGCTGGTTGCGGCTGTCCATCTGGCGGAACAAGTTGAACGCCGCGTTGTTGTTGCTGGGCGATGCTGTGGCCGAGCGCCGGTTCTTGTCGTCCTCGCCAAGCCTTTTGACCAAGCGCCATGATGTCGCACCGTCGTGGGCGTAGATCATTGGCGAGCAGTCGTGGCCCGAGACAACAATAGTGCTCTGATCGGTCCACGCCAACGACTTGAAGGGCAGGTTGGGAGAACGTACAGAGGTCACCTCGCCTGTTGCTGGCGTAGCTACCGTAAGACTCGAGTCGTGCGAGACAAATGCGACGGACTCTCCGTCGGGAGAAAACCCTATGCCATGGACCCAGCCGCCGGACGGAGACTCAAACTCGCCACACACGGTGTTGAATGGCAGCCTTTCTCCCCACACCGAGGCAGCAGGTTTCTGGTCAACGCCCTTGATAAACGCCGAGAATACGCGAGCCTTCATGTCTGTGCCGCCGCAAGCAATGAGCACGTTGTTCGGATGCCAGTCAATGCAGAGAACGGTGCTGGCAATGGGCTTCTTGATGTGCTTGCTCACCCACCAGTCGTTGTCCTCTCCAAAGTAGCAAATGGCCACGCACTTGTCGCCGCTGGCCACAGCAAACTTGTCCTCCATGGGACTCCATCTGGCCTGGGTGGCTGCGCGGTTGATACGCAAGTGCACTAGCGTGGGCTTCCACACGTTTGTTACCTCGTCCAGAGTCCATACATATGCGTTCTTGTCCTGTGAGCAAGTGACAATCCGGTTGGTGCGTGGTGCCCAGTCAACGCTGGTTACCAGCAAGTCGTGCTCCTTCAGAACGTGCAGAGGCGTCCATTGCGTCCCACTGCGAGCGTAAATGTGCACCTCATTTGAGTTTGGGCAGACCGCGACCTCTATTGCGTGCAGAGAATGCAATCGGATGGATTAAAAGGTGCGATGAAGCGAGCCCCCTTTTTCAAAATATGAAGGACGCTGTTTGCTACTTACGAGATTTGTCGTAGTTAAACGAATGCGCCGTGACACAGAAAGGGAAAATGTATTCGTTGGTGATGCTCATTTTTGCAAGAGTTGATTTAGACAAAGGCAAAGAAGAAAGCTTCAATGCATATTAAAGCTGGGCGACGAGTACCAAAATCCCCTTACCCCAAAAAGGCCCCAGGTCCGATCGGTAATTTACTGGTGCGAGGCACTAGCAGCAGCAGCAACGGCGGGGATGTCGGCAGCTGGCGACGACGGCGGTGGCGTTGACCGGCGCTGAACATACTTCAGCAGGGCCAGCATGCCGCCCGGAGTAATGCCCTCAATGCGCTTCGCTGCGCCGAATGTGTCGGGCCGTATCAGGCTAAGCTTGTCGACTTCTTCGCGAGACAGCACGCGGATTAGCGAGTAGTCAATGTCTGTAGGCAGCCGCATCCCCTCGTCGCGCTTGAACAGACTAACTTCGGCTCGCTGATTCCTCAGATAGCCGTGGTACATGGCCTCAGTTATCACACGCCGCTGGATGCCCAGTGGCAATTCGCTCCAGCCAGGCACCAGATCAGCCAAGCGAGGTCCTGCCTCTCGCTGAGGCTTGGGCGGCGCGGCTACTTGGACATTTTCAGCGTCTCGAGCACCGGCCCAGACATTCTCTCGCAGGAAGCCCATGCGGACCATGTCGAGCGCCGATCTAGCTACTCCATCCCGACACACCTGCGTGTCGCTGCCCAGTCGAGCCTCCCAAGCATTGGGCGACAGTACGACCTTGTCCAAAAGCGCCTGTGCGTGCTCAATATCGGCTTCAACTGCATCTAGCCTAGCGAGTCGAGCAGAATCTCTGATTAGACCCAGTGCAGCCGCTCGCCGTGTAAGTCTCAAATCGGCGTTGTCGGCTCTAGACGTCAGTCGATATTCTGACCGAGCCGTAAATACCCGGTAGGGCTCTTCGACACCGCGCGTAATCAGGTCGTCTATTAGTACGCCCAGGTAGCCGTCAGACCGGTCGAGGATCAGTTGTGGCGGATCGACTGCCATGGTATCTGGTCGTGCTAAATGCACAGCAGCCAAGCCGGCATTGGCGCCTGCCAGAATGCCCTGCGCGGCAGCCTCCTCGTAGCCGGTTGTGCCGTTTATCTGCCCAGCCATAAAGAGCCCGTTAACGCGCTTCGTTTCGAGATTGCGCTTGAGCTCGCGTGGGTCGATATGGTCGTACTCTACGCCGTAGCCGGGCTGCACCATATCGACGTTCTCAAGGCCCGGGATAGTGCGCAGAAATTGCAGTTGGACGTCTTCAGGCATCGTGTTGGACAGTCCATTCGGATAAACAAGGTCGGTGTGCTCCGGCAAGCCCTCGGGCTCCAGCCACACCAAGTGAGAATCCCTTTCGCTAAACCGCTTGATCTTTGACTCTAGCGATGGGCAGTATCGCGGGCCACGCACGGTTTCTCTGATGTGAATCGACTTGTCAAAGTTGGAGCGAACAATCTCGTGCGCTTCGGGTGTAGTGCGCGTTTGGTAGCAGAATATTTGGCTGTCCGCATATGGCACAGCGTCGTGAATAAATGAGAATGGCGTCACAGGCATGTCGCCCAGCTGCCGGGGCATGCGCAAGTAGTCAATGCTTTTGCCGCTGAGGCGAGGCGGCGTGCCTGTCTTCATTCTGCCCAAGCGGAATCCGGCGTCCTTGAGCGATTTAGACAGGCCGATCGATGCTGCCTCTCCCTTGCGGCCCGACGGATAAGCCTTGAGCCCGATGTGTATCTCGCCGCCTAGAAACGTCCCAGTGGTAATCACAACTTTGCGCGTGCGAATAATCTCGCCCGACTCCAAGCGGACGCCAGCAACCGTAGCAGAGGACTGCGCAAGAGCGCTGTCCTGGCTGGCTAGCTGCTTGAGGTGCTGCTCGTCGGCTCCCTCGGGTCGCTCTAGCAAAATATCTGCCACGCTGCCCGACTTGAGCGTGAGCCCAGGATAGCTTGCTAATGTCTGCTGCATATTGCGCTTGTACAGCACTCGATCGACTTGTGCTCGTGGCCCATGTACGGCAGGTCCCTTGGATCGGTTGAGGATGCGGAACTGTACACCACCTAGATCGGCCATGCGCCCGCACAGCCCGTCCATAGCATCAACTTCTCGCACTAGGACGCCCTTGCCAATGCCGCCAAAGGACGGGTTGCACGACATCTCGCCGATCGTGTCAAGCCTTTGCGTTACTAGTACAGTGCTAGCGCCTGCACGAGCAGCCGCAGAGCTAGCCTCGCACCCTGCATGCCCGCCGCCTATAACTACAACATCGTACTCTGCCGTGGCTGCCGCAGCCGCTTTGTAGAGCGAGTCCTCGTCGTCCTTGGCCCTGTTTTGATTTGTGCGGTTAGCAGTCGCAAACCAGCGAGCGCTCAGTCGCTGTGCTGACGTCCGGGCCCCAGCAATAGCGCCCAGCCTAAAAGCCCTTGTCTGCCACATATTCCAGCGCTGCAAATTGTCAAAATGGAGAGTCGGAAAAGAAAGCAGAAGAATGAGTTTGCAGTATGAAAATTTCATAAAGCCGTATCAATCGTCTGGATTAGATCAAAATGTCACCCAGAGCCCCCAGCAAAGCTCGCGCTATAGAAGCACGGCTCGCACACAGGCCACGCGACCCGGGGAGACCCAGGTCTCCGGTAGATACTAGTATCTAGCCCATTGTTCTGTGCGCACAATTCTAACCATCGGTCCATAGAGCTAGAGGTAGGACCGGCAGCTAGCGAAGGCGCACACAATTTTTACTAGAGTTTGTTCAGATGTCTGGGCAATATTAGACCGTGGTTCACAGCGACATCAAGAACTGAGCGTAGTTATGGCTTATTGTCCCCCCCCCCCAGTGCTGCAAGGACCTACCTTGGCTCGTACTTTCACCAGCTCAAAAATTGCTATTAGGTGTGTTTTTTTGTAAAAATACGGTGTGTGCGTGTGTTTGGTCAAAGGCGGCAGAGGAGCTAGCAACAATCTGGCTCCCTTAATCATGGCTACGCAGGGCTCCAAATACAACGACTTTATCACTCTCAAGCCCTCTGTCCCAAAAAAACCCCAGATTTTAGGCCCCTAAATGCTTTAGCGACTACTTTTCTAACTTGATCCAACGATGAGCGAGCAGGACAACATTGCAATTATTGCCGAGGGTCTCCAGCGTCAACTAGACGAATTGCGTGAGATCATCCGCCAAGGCCACACTAGCGGATCTCAACAGCAGCAAGCTCCTCAGCCAAGCATAGTCTCGGGTGATCGGGAGCTTCAGCAAGAGGCCGAGAAGCTGCACATCCGCATTGGGCATCTAGTGAGAGCGCTGGACGCAAAGGACCTCACCATCCAACAGCTACGCAGCCAGCTAGACCAGCAGTGATATAGATATAGGGCACACGGTTTAAAGTAAACGTTTTACACAATACTACTCGTGGCTACTTCTTTTCAGACTCTTCGGTCTCCACATCGGCCTTCAGAATGCCCTCCTTGACGAGCAGCTCATGGAGCTCTCCGGACTGGTGCATCTGAACCATGACATCACAGCCGCCAATAAACTCGCCCTTGACATACACCTGAGGAATAGTGGGCCAGTCAGTGTACTCTTTGATGCCTTCGCGGATCTCAGGGTCCTGCAAGCAGTTGACGCCGGCAATTTCGTCCACGCCGTGCATCTGCAAGATCTGGATGACAGCCCGGCTAAACCCGCACATAGGCTCGTCGGGCGTTCCCTTCATGAACACGACCAAGTCGTTCTGTCTGATTGCATCGTCTATCGTAGCCTTTGCGCGGTTGGTAATGAAGCGCGCTGCCAGGCACCGGTGGGCGGGCGCAAGTCCGGCTCCCCGCAAGGACAGCAGCAGCGAGCGCTGAGCAACAGAGCGCAGCACAGGCTACACAAAGCAGACGAGATAAGATAAGGCTCAGCTCAAGGGTGCAAACATACAAGAGGCTTCAGAAGCTTTGCTGGCAAAGAATTGGTACCGCGCCATACATTGAACATTGAGAATCGAAAGAAAAAAAAAGTGAATTTAAAGGGAAATTCAAAATGGGAAAGACGAGAGAGAAGCAGAAGAGATTAAAATCTACACAGCCAGCTTGCTCATCAGTGACGACTGCTTGTCACCTCGTTTGGGTCCGCGTGGCGCCAAAAGTCAAACTCCTTGTTCTCCAGCTCGTGGAAGGAGCGGAACAGAAAGTTTGTCATGCGAGCGTACAGCGCAGGGCGGACATTGTGCGTATAGATGCCATGATCCGAGTCGGTGTATGTGGCCATCTCAAAGCCTGGCACATTGCTGGACTGAAGCAGGTCAGCCAGCACCAGGGTGTTCTGCAAGTGCACATTGTCGTCGCCCGTTCCATGCTGGACCAGGAACTTGGCGTTGCCAAAGGCAGTTGCATTGGACACTGCACTGGCCTTGTACCCGTCAGCATTGGCCTCGGGTGTCTTCATATACCGCTCAGTGTAAACCGAATCGTAGAGCCGCCAGTTGGTAACAGGTGCCACCGCCATGCCCACGCGGAACACGTCCGAGTGGCGCTCAATAGCCCGTGATGTGGTGTAGCCGCCATAAGACCAGCCCCAGATCGCAATGCGGTGCGGGTTGACATACTCCAGGCCCTGGAAGTACTTGGCGCCTGCTGCCTGGTCAGCGGGCTCAAGGAAACCGAGCCTCTTGCTAATCGAGCTACGGAACTTGCGCCCCTTGTAGCCAGTGCCGCGCCCGTCAACAGTAGCCACTATCCACTGCATGTCTGGAACGTCTAGCTGCGATACCAGCGCCGAGTGCCAGTCAAGTGAGAACGACTGCGACACCTGCTGCGAGTTTGGCCCACCGTACACACGGAAGAGCACGCCGTACTTGGACTTTGCGCTCTTGTCGACTCCGGGCGGGAAAATGGCCATTGCGTTCATCTTGTCCCCAGCCTCGTTTGGGACCTCAAAGTACTCGACTGTAGGCAAGTCGTACAGGCTCAGCTCATTTTGCGCGTTGGAGTTGTCGGCCAGCACAAGCTCAAAGCCTTCGTCGGTGGCGCTGTAGACGGCCTGCCATGGCAGGCTTGGGCCCTTGTAGCTCAGGGTGTAAAACCCAGCGCCAGTTGAGTAGCTGGCGTCATAGTTGCCGTCTCGGGCACCCTCGCTGTTGAGCCGATCGTGGCTGCTCTTTAGCGTAGGGGGCGACAGAGCACGAGGCTGCTTCGAAGCAGCCTCGTCGCCGTTGAGCGATATCTCGTACAAGTTAAACTTGGTGGTCGATGCCTGTGAGCTAAGGAAGCTCACGCGAGCTGTCTTGCGGCTGAACGACACGCTGCCGCTGACAACGTCATAGTCTCCCGACGTCAGCCAAGCGGTAGGCTGGGCGGCGTCTGGTGGCGAGAACAGCGCCAAGTGGGTGTGCTCGCCGTTCTCAACCAGCGAAATGTACCCATCTGACGTCAGACTGTGGACTGAGCTCTTGGGGACAAATATCGGCGGCGAAGTGATCTCAATCCACGCCCCATCGCCGCCCGATTCGTTCGTATTGCGCTCACGCACTAGCTTGGCCGATAGCTGCTTCGGATCTGCGTTGGCCAGGTACACCTTGAGCTGATCTTGTACTCGGTTCATCACATGCACTATCAAGCGGTCGTGCTCGTTGGTAAGCCACGCTACGTTGGTAATAATGGTGTCGTCGGGGCTAAAGAGCTTCTCAAAGGCAATCTGGTGTGGGTGGTAGTCGGTGTCCACGCTGTCCCTTGCCTTGCTGGTGGCCTTGGCTTGGCCAGAGTCTCTGCCAAACCCGGGCTGGTATACAAACAGAGTCACCAGCGGGTTGCTAGCGCCAGGCTTCGGGTAGTGCAAGCGGATGTCGCTGGGGTACACCACGCTGCTGTTGTCGGGATGGAACAGCTCGTACTGGAACACGGGCACCTTGCTGTCATCAAGGCGCAAGTACGCCAGCGCCCTGCCATCAGGCGACCACCAGCTAGACGCGCCCGAGCCCAGCACCTCCTCTTCGTATACCCAGTCGGCAAGCCCGTTAAAGACCTCGTCGCTGCCGTCCTCGGTCACTTGGATCTCGTGCGTCACGTTTGTCACAAACAAGTTGTTGTCGCGCACAAACAGCATCTGGTGTCCAGCGGGCGCCCACTCGACACGCTGAATCTTGTTGTTCCGAGTGCCAGTCAGCGGGGCCATCGTCTTCTCCTTGTTGTTGAACAGGTAGTACGTGCCCTTGACAGAGTGCCGCCACACTCGCTCAGAGTGCACATTAAACAGTAAGTACTCCCAGTCCGCTGAGACCGACCAGCTCTGCGGCGTAAACGTTTCCATCAGCCCCAAAGCCGCATTTTTGACGTCGCTGTACTCAGCCAGCCTATGCTCCCAGGTGGCGTTGTCGGCCTTGTGAACGACAAAGAAGCCCTCGTGTATGTCGCGGTAGAGACCGTCGATGCTCGGGTCAGAGTGGTGTGCAACCCAGTTCAGCGACTTTGTCTCGACCAGGCTGGTGATTAGGCCGACATTTTCGTAAGTAAGCTGCCTCTTGCGCGAGCGATTGATGGGAGTCTGGCCGTTGATGTCGCCCTTGTCGCTGTGTGCCCCGGGCACCTCCACTGATGGAACGCCGCCGTTGCTGGCCAGCGAGCGCCAAGCCAGGACGAGAACTGCATACACACCCAAGCACCCAATCGCCACCATACAGATGTGCGCTAGGCTGAACCGCTTGCGTCGCCACGACTGCGTCTTGGCGCTTCGTGTGTCGTATGTCGAAAACTCCTCGTGGAACCGAGCGTCCTCCTCCTCGCCAAACACAGTCGGCTCGCTAATCTCTAGCTCGGCGTACTCGACTCCTCCTCGCCCAGTCTGCTGCTGAGGCAGGGCGTCATTGCCAGCGGGCCTGGAGTCTTGCTCGTCCAGCCGAGAGTACTCGCCACGACCAATAGGCATTTGTTACCTAGTATGGATGAGGTAAAAAAAACCGAGTGTGGATTGTTTCAAAATAAAAATATATTTTATATTGCAAAGCTTTGAAAGAAGGGCGAAAAAAGGAGAGAGAGAATGCGTGCCAGAGCAGGGCTCTATTGTGTTACAGCACGCTAGCATCACTGTGGCGGTGTCTCTACATGCCCCAGTTCCGCATGCTCATAACGAGGTGGACCTTGCGCCGCACCTCCTCCTTGAACAGCCGGGCATGCGACTCGCGCCTCAGGCGCTGCCGCTTGTACTTGGGCTTTTCGTATCTCTTGCGCAAGAAGAGCTCGCGCCGCACGTTGTTTTCCATGAGGATGCGGTTGAGGCGGCCGTACGCTGTGGCTGGCTGCCCGTTGGTGACTGGCACTGCCCGCCCGACCACGTTGGATCCAGTGTTGTAGATCATGCCAGTCAGGCTATTGGCAAACCGTTTGCGGTTCTCGGACGCAAAGTCTTCGAACTGGAAGTCCTCAGCTGCCCCATCATCGTCAGCGTCTAGTGGATTGCGCCTAGTGCTCATGAGCCGCCGCCCGGCACATGCATTCGCCGTCGTAGCCAGCGTCCGCCCCGATAGGTGCCGCAGGATATTCATTCCAAGCATTATGTAGTATTTTTGAGACAAAAAGAGCAAAGGAAAAAAGAAAACACTATCGGCCTTGACAGTGCAAAAAAATCGAATATTGCCTATCTTTCAAACCACAATCTGATCAGACTCACTCTTGATCAGCCAAAATGTCGCCTACGTACTCAAGGAGCATGCCTCGGTACTGCGTAATGGCCTCAAGCTCGGCCTTTTTCCCGCGATAAAGCATCTTGGCCATCCTCCGGCGCAGCACAACACTTGAGATCCAGCGCTTTAGCAGCCGGAGCGCCAGGCCTCGGTCGTGGCGAGTGTATTCGATCATTTGGTCAACGTTGAGACCCCACTTGCCGACCCGCGCCATGGAGCAGTGCAGACCAGCCCAGCGAGCATGTGGAAAGTACTAGTAGCGCAAATTAGTACTAGACAAAGAAGGAATAAAGGAGATATGGCGTACCAAGATACCCTTGGTGGTTCTAGCCGGGGATACTTACAAATTGGCAGTTGTTCCACCCGCCCTCTGCATAGACCTGGTAGATGTGAGCGCCGTCAGGGTCACAGTCCACTAGCACAGCCACGCGTAGATTGCTGGAAAACATGGCCAAAAGCTCGCGAGTATTGATGTCCTAAATGTTGGTTATGACGCACGCATTTTAGTGGCCCTCTTCTACTTGAGAGATGCGGCGGGCGCTTCTGCAACTGCCAAACAACTTGCTACGTACGGGGTATCCCTTTCCAGTGGCCAGAATTACCTGAGGAAATCTCTCTTGAAACCCGCTTTGGACCAGGGCAAAGAATACGGTCTACAGTTTGGATGCCACGAGATATTTAGCCTACCGAGTTTCATTGCACGATGCAGTTACATGTATAAATTGTCTCAAGGTCTATCGCTCTGTACCTCTTTTTCGACAATCAGCACCGCTGTAACCTTGCTGTGGAATACCACGCGCTCCTACTTGCCAATAGCCTCCCAACAACTATGTTAGACAGCGACAATACATAAACGCGCAGTAGAGAAAAGGTAGTGCATACGTACAACAAAGCGCACATGTGGAACCAGGTGACCCTATATTTTGCGCCCAGATGAAAGCAAGTAAAGTGTGAGCAACAAGTGATGCGTATTGTGTCAATGGCCTACAAAACTTACACTCTGCTGGGAGAAATCCAGAACGTCGCCGTTGTGCAACTCCAACGATATCGAGCCGTGCATCAGCCCCTTTGGACACGATATCTACGCGCAAAAGGCCAAAGTAGATCATGCGTGCCAAGTCAGTCAGCTGGCAAGTGGCCAGGGTCTAGCTGGTTTTTGTTAATGGACAAAGCAAGCTCCAAGAGGGTTACTTACAATATTTAGCCGGGCAGGCGGGACAGAGAAGAAGAAAGCCAGCTTGTTGCAAAGCACCCTGACGTTTTCGACGCTTTTTAAGAGATTCTTGTCGCGATAATAGACGTCCCGCTGGTATGTAACTTGGCCAGCTACGAGCAAGCGATGAGAAATATTCAGTATGCAATAGATCTCCACTACAGCCAAGTGCAACTGTACTCTGTTTAGCTATTTGGACCACACCATAATTTGACAACAGCAAAAAGACCAGACAAGCTGCTCTACCCGAGCTAGCCGATACGTGCATCCCTTACGCTGCAACCAAGGCCCATGCCTAGAAGCTGGTGCACTAGACATAAGCAGCGAGAAGAACGGCATATTAGAAGCGCACGCCTATATCGCTGGATACAATATGCAAAACCACTCTTTTCCTAACATACCCTAACACGCGCTTGGCAAGCGATGCTGCCGTAGTGCATCCCAGCGCAAAGTCGCGAATTATGCTGCGCATTTTCAGCAAAAGCGAGTAGTTGCTATAAACATGCTTTTGTCATGTTGCAGCAAGGATTTAGTTTAATTATTATCAGCACGTAAAACACCATGGTTTGTGAATACTTGCTTGAACGATTGGTCCTGGATCCTAGCCACGCTTTTTTCATGCCCAAGCCTGCGGTCTGTGGAGCTAGTGACATCATGGCTCAAAATGGTGCTATCGGTGGCAAAAGTAGGATGGCCAGAGGGCAGCGAGGTTGACTCATCTTCACCAACGCTACTACTGATGCTACTGCTATTCCAACGGCTGTCGCTTGTGGAGGTTGCAGACTGGAAAGCGCTGTCTATGCCTAGAAATGGGCTGCTGACTTGTGGCTGAGAGTAGCCAGTACTCGTGTAGAGCGACACCGAGCTCAAGTAATCGGGCGACATTTTTCTCGTAGCCAGGGAGGGTTGCTTTGGAAAATCGATGGAAACTTATCGACAGCAGAGAAGGCAGATTTCAACGCCCTGCTGTGACATTTAATGCAGTTGCCGAATGAGAGCACACGCATACAGCAAAGCCGATGGTAGCATTCAATGTATGTGGGTACTCACGGGCTAATCGGATTAGCGCTGGTGAATCACAAGTGGGCCATGGATAGTCACATTCATTGCTGGCAACCTCGATCCGCTCTTCTTTGCTCTTCATCAAGTAGCTTTTTCTTTTTTTCTTTTTTTTTTTCTTTCTTTCTCTCTCAACCATGCTCTCTGCCCTGCGACCGGTTCAGCTTGCAGCGCGGCGCACAGCGTCCATGTCGACGTCTTCGGCAGGCTCAAAGTCGCTTACCATAGGCCTTATCCCGGCAGATGGGATCGGTAGGGAGGTCATCCCGGCTGCTCGCCAGGTGCTCGAGGCGCTGGGCAGCGACGTCATGCCGGCGCGGCTTAGTTTTGTGGACCTGGATGCCGGGTTTGAGTACTTCCAGAGGCACGGGGTGGCGCTCCCAGAGCAGACGCTCGCGGCGCTCAAGGGCGACTGCGATGGAGCGCTGTTCGGGGCAGTCAGCTCGCCGTCGCACAGGGTGGCTGGGTACTCGTCGCCAATAGTCGGGCTGCGTAAGCAGATGGATCTGTATGCCAACGTGCGCCCGGTCATCTCGGGGGCCGCAGCAACGGCGTCGGGCGAGAGGCGCGCCATCGACATGCTGATCATCCGCGAGAACACCGAGTGCCTGTACATCAAGGAGGAGGCACTGCACGAGGGAGCCGGCGGCAGGTACGCCACAGCCACGCGCCGCATCAGCGAGGCCGCCTCGCGCCGTGCCGGTGAGATGGCGTTCTCCATGGCGCTACAGCGCGACCGCATGCGGCAACACGTGGCGGCCGGCGAGCGCACGTGGACGGGCCGCCCAAAGGTCACCGTCGTGCACAAGTCCAACGTGCTGAGCGTGACCGACGGTCTGTGGCGCGAGACCGTGCGCGGCGTGCATGCTGCCAGCGCCCAGTACCGCGAGCGCATCGACATCGAGGAGCAGCTGGTGGACTCGATGGTCTACCGCATGTTCCGCGAGCCCGAGGCCTTTGACGTGGTCGTGGCCCCCAATATGTACGGCGACATTATCAGCGACGGCGCAGCTGCGCTCGTCGGAAGCCTGGGGCTTGTCCCCAGCGCCAACGTGGGTGACAGCTTTGTTGTTGGCGAGCCGGTGCATGGCTCGGCGCCCGACATTGCCGGCAAGAACATTGCCAACCCCATTGCCGCCATTCGCAGCGCTGCCATGCTGCTGGAGCGCACTGGCTACGCGTCGGCTGCGCTTGCCATCTACCGCGCTGTCGACAAGGTCCTTGAGGCAGGGCTGGTCAGGACGCCCGACTTGGGCGGGAGGTCGACGACGTCGGATGTCACCGAGGCTGTGTGCCAGCTCCTCTAGACCCACCATTCGGCAACAAATTTTAACTCTGCAGGTTTTTGTGACGCGCTTTCCATGCACCACCGCTTGTGTCTGCATCGCTAATACCCTGTCCTGTGAGTTTGTGAATCATAAGTGGTCGCTTTCGCCCAACAGGCAATCCACCAGAACCGATTGGTCAAAATTTAGCAACCTTTTTTTTCGTGACGCCTTAAGCGGAGATGCACAAGATCCTCCATTCCAAAAGCCGCAATATTGGGGGTGCGAGGTATAAAGCGCTCTGGATACGGCCTGGAAAAGAGGCCTCAATCTCTCATCAGCTACCATTTCTTTTGCCCATCCTTCAACTCACGCAAACACAGAAGCACAGGCCACCACCACAAAACACAATGCTATCGTCGACGCTTTCTCGCTTTTGCAGCGCTGCTGCCCAGAGGCAGGCTATGCGCACGCCGTCGCTGATTGCACGGGTAAGATCCGGATACTGAGGGCGATATCTTAATCTAAGAGATGGGAGGGCAGATCTCTGGTATCTCTGGTATCTCTAGTCGGAGGGGAAGGGAGGGAGAAGAAGCGGCCCAATTGTCAATTGTAGTTCCTGGCTTTTGGCTAGGCATAGGGCCATTCATTCATGCAAACGCGTCACATCCCGCGCGCCCATGCCATGTCTGTCAAGAGAAGGGCTTTTGTGCGAGTGGGCCTAGCCGCACCCCCCCATTTGTCGTATTTGCCGAGACAATGGAGGAGGCCTATGATATGACCATTTACTCTGTCTGGAGGAGTCCTATGATATGATGACCATTTACTCCCTGCCTAGAGGACGTATAAAGCCGCGACCGCCTCCACCCACTCGACCCAGTCGAGATGCTCTCTATCTTTTGCTCTCTTGCCAAGCTAAACCAACCGATTTTTTTGTTCTTTTCGCTCCTTGTGTAGAATCTTGCTACAATGTCGTCTACATCGACCAGAGATCCGTCGCGCAGCTCCATAGGCACTGCGTCGAGCTATGTGAGCAATGTTTCCAACTTTAAGATCATCGAATCTACATTGCGTGGTAAGTAGTAGCGAAGAGTCACTGTGGCTATTTGCCTCTGTATGTATGCCGTGCTGCCTGGTGCTAACCTTATGTCTGCCTTTATTTTTTATGCAATTTGCTATAAGCGTAGAGGGCGAACAGTTTGCCAACGCGTTCTTTACGACCGAGAAGAAGATCGAGATCGCCAAGGCCCTCGACGAGTTTGGCGTCGAGTACCTAGAGCTGACATCGCCGGCGGCCTCGACACAGTCATACAACGACTGCAAGGCGATTGTTGGGCTGGGCCTCAAGGCCAAGATCCTGACCCACGTGCGCTGCCACATGGACGACGCTAAGCTTGCGGTTCAGACCGGCGTGGATGGACTGGACGTAGTCATTGGCACATCGTCGTACCTGCGCGAATTCTCGCATGGCAAGGATATGCAGTACATCATCGACACTGCGACCGAGGTCATCAACTACGTCAAGGGCGAGGGCCTGGAGGTGCGGTTCTCGTCCGAGGACTCGTTCCGCTCGGACATCGTTGACCTGCTGAACCTGTACCGCGCTGTCGACAAGCTGGGCGTCAACCGCGTTGGCATTGCCGACACTGTGGGCTGCGCATCGCCAGACCAGGTCGCCGAGCTGGTGCGCACATTGCGCGCCATCGTGTCGTGCGACATTGAGTGCCACTTCCACAACGACACTGGCTGCGCCATCGCCAACGCCTACGCTGCGCTGCAGAACGGCGCCACGCACGTCGATACCTCCGTCCTGGGCATCGGCGAGCGCAACGGCATCCCCCCGCTGGGTGGCTTCATCGCCCGCATGTACGCTGCCGACAAGGAGTACGTCAAGAGCAAGTACAACCTCAGCAAGCTGCGCGACATCGAGAACATTGTTGCCGACTCTGTAGGCGTGTCCGTGCCCTTCAACAACTACATCACCGGGTACTGCGCCTTCACCCACAAGGCTGGCATCCACGCCAAGGCCATCCTCAACAACCCCTCGACCTACGAGATCCTGCGCCCCGAGGACTTTGGCATGACCCGCTATGTCGCCATTGGCCACCGCTTGACTGGCTGGAATGCCGTCAAGAACCGCGTTGAGCAGCTCGGCCTCCCCTTGACCGACGGCGACTGCAAGCAGATCACAAACAAGATCAAGAACCTGGCCGACATCAGGCCGCTCAGCCTCGACGACGTCGACAAGCTGCTCAGGAAGTACGGCCAGGCCAAGGAAGACAACAGCCACCACGCCATCCTGGAGAACATTGACACTCCCGACCAGATCACCGAGTGGTAGAACATTTGCCTGAACATGGGGAGCTTGTTTGGGGATAAATATTATTTTTATGACTACGCGCAGCTAACTTAATAATGTGGGCTCTTCTAGAACTTGAGGGCCTTGGGCTTCTCCCATGTGAAAATGTCGCGCCCAAAGTGGCCGTAGCAAGCCGTCTTGAGGTAGATGGGCTTGAACAGATCGAGCTCCTTGGCGATGGCTCCGGGACGCAGGTCAAAGTTGCTGCGGATGATTGCAACCAGCTCGGCGTCGCTCTTGCTGCTGGTGCCATATGTGTCGACATACACCGACAGCGGCTCGGCTACACCAATGGCATACGAGAACTGGACAGTGACGCGGCGCGCCAGCTTGGCAGCAACCAGCGACTTTGCGACGTAGCGCGCAGCGTAGGCGGCTGAGCGGTCGACCTTGGTGTAGTCCTTGCCACTGAAGCAGCCGCCGCCGTGGTGACCGCCGCCGTACGTGTCAACAATGATCTTGCGGCCAGTCAGGCCAGCGTCGCCCTGCGGCCCGCCAATGATGAAGCGGCCCGAGGGCTGCAGGTGGTAGATCGTGCGCTCGTCCAGCAGATGCGCTGGGATGACGTGGTTGACGACCTTCTCGCGCAGCTCGCGGCGCAGGGTATCGTTATCGACCTCGGGTGCGTGCTGCACCGAGACAACGACCGTGTCGACGCGCACGGGGATGAGCGCGCCGTTGTCCTTGCGGTACTCGATGGTGACCTGTGTCTTCGAGTCGGGACGCAGCCACGAGAGCTCGCCCGAGCGCCGGAGGTCGGCCATCCGCTGGTTGAGCTTGTGCGATAGAACGAGTGTAATGGGCATGTACTCGGGCGTCTCGTCGCTAGCGTAGCCAAACATGATACCCTGGTCGCCAGCGCCGACGTTCTCGAGCGCATCGCCATTCTGAACAAGGCCCTGGTAGATGTCGGGCGACTGCTGCTCGATGGCAACCAGCACGTTGCACGTCTTGTAGTCAAAGCCCTTGTCCGAGCTGTCGTAGCCAATTTCCTTGATGGTGTTGCGGATGATCTTTTGGTAGTCCAGCACAGCCTTGGTGGTAATCTCGCCAAACACCATCACCATGCCCGTCTTTGCCGCCGTCTCGCACGCAACCTTGGAGTACGGGTCCTGCTCGAGGCATGCGTCGAGGATAGCGTCGGAAATCTGGTCGCAGATCTTGTCGGGGTGGCCCTCGCCAACAGACTCGGATGTGAAAAGGAAGGTCTCGCTGTCAGAACTCATGGTACCTGAAGTCCAAAAAAGAGGATGTTAGAAAGTGTACAAGAAAAAGGGGGGCTGTAAGCGCGGCAAAGAGTGCTGTGCTGATAAGAGATGGAAAAAAGGAGAAAAAGGTAGGTGCAGAGAAGAAGCAAGCAGCACAGAAGGACAGGGGCCCAACTTCCACCGTCTTTATACCCGGCGAGCGCCTCCGAGAAACAACAAGGGATAAGGGGGAGCCTTCCATAAAAAATTTTTTTTCTTTTCCAGGCGTCTATGTGCTCTGCTGTTTGGTGTTCCTTGCTCACCCCCAACCGACAACCAAGCGGGAAAGTCGTAGGCGATAACGCCACTACCAGCCAATCGTGAACGCCTCCAATATTGCCCATCAGCAACTACCACTGGGATTGCTGTTGTTAGTTTGAACACATGCACTATGCCACCGCCTCCATTGCCATTCAAGCAGTATCTTTCCTTTTGTCCTGGCTCCAATGGCCATGTCATGTGTGTTAGCTGGTGGTAGCGCTTTTGTCAATCGGGGAGCAAGTGCGCCGCCAAAAGAGACGCTGCATGCTACCAAGGGTCCAAGTGAGCAATACGTGTAAGTTAAAGAGTTGCTGTTTTGCAAGCATGTGAACTAACAGACACGCAAGTGTTAGCATGTATCTGACTCATGATTGCCTGTCCCCAAAAACTAAAGATTCCAACCGAAAGCGAGCTGCGAGCCGGCTTTGATTCCGGTTCAAATTGAGCAACATGTGCGCTACTGCTTTTCCTGCGGGTCGGGTATCTGCTTTAGAGCACAAATTGCAAAGCCCAATTTAACGGCAGAGTAGGGATAGGCCACCCACGGGTTCCTCACACCACAAAGATTGGTGGCACGCGGGCACTCGTTGAGATTTGCTCAAACTCTCATGCACAATGATGCTATCAGGCAGAAGACCGAGCTGGCTGCAACATATTATAGCTCCAGTGCGATTGACCTCTCGCAGCACCATAGAGCTCTCTTCTCTCCAATAATGTAATCGAAAAAAAGTAACACACATGGGCGAGAGACGCTCGCGCAGCTGGTTCACAGAGAATTGTAGTCTATTTAGCCCTGTGCTCTTTTTTTAAATTCCTTCTCCCTCCCTGTATTTGAGCACTATTCACGCCAGGCAATCATTTCCGCACTATCCTTCCTACTTTTGTCTATCTAGAACACTAGTTTTCTTCATTTGCTTACACTACGCATGATACCAGATTTAGCTGGTAATATACAAGAGGGCGCGCCAGCCGGCTTCGTGTCGACAGCAGCCGACGAGCCAACTCTTTTGCCCAACGCGGCCACGTACAGCGTGCCGGACAGCACAGCTGGTAGCGCTCCTAGCTCCACCAACACAAGCCCCGTTGACAGTAGCTACACTCCTGCTGCCATGGTTACTGGTAGGTGTAGCAATAGCGGCAATGGCTTGGGTGGCGAAAAAATCAAGCCCACGATACTCGAGGGGGACGAAGGGGGCATATCGCGCATTGACTCGCGATACAGCAGGCTGAATCGGTCGCTGCTCCTTTGTGCCATCGCCGTGGCACTCTCATCCATAAATTACGGCTGGGTTATCGGCAGCGTCAATATCCCAGCGCTAGTAATCGAGGAGTGCTCTGACGGGCCAGAAACATGGACTAGCGGATTCCCCAGCTGCATCCCCATGGGGTCCATTATGTGGGGTCTGGTGGTCGGCCTCACTCCGCTGGGTGCATGGGCGGGCTCCATGTTCTCTGGCGTGGCTGCCGATCGATATGGACGCAAGCGAATACTCATGGTCAACAACGCCTTTTTCATTGCCGGCGCCCTTCTATCCAGCACGTCGACGCTAATTGTTCAACTGGGCGTTGGGCGCTTTGTCTCGGGTATCGGCTGTGGCGTCGCCTCCAACCTTGTCTCGACATACAATAGCGAAGCAGCAACCGTCCGGTCGCGTGGCTTCCTTGGCGGATTTCAGCAGCTGATGATCCTGGTCGGCATATTCTCTTCGCAGATCGTATCAATTGGCCTGTCTGCCGCGCCGCTGTGGCGCGTATTGTTCTCTATTAGCGCTGGCCTGGCTATTTTTCAGACATTGGTGCTTCTCTTTGTTCCCGAGTCGCCAAGGTTCCTAGCGAAAGCGGGTCAAATGGAGGTGTCGCGGGCCGCACTTCAGCGGCTGCGTACTAATTTAGACATTTCGGCCGAATTCGAGGATATGGTTGCCATGCTAGATGCACAGACTGTCAACGCAGCGATTTCGCCCCCGACCCTGTGGCAAGTGCTCTCGGGCAAAACCGAAGTTGATCTTCGCCACCTCGTATTTTGCGTCCTGTTCCTGATGATGTCGCAGCAGTGGAGTGGCGCGAAGGGCGTGATGTTTTACTCAACCGAGATCCTTAGCAGCACCTTTCATTTAACTACAAGCGAAAAGCACAACATCCCCAGCATTGCACAGCTGCTTACGCTGGGCGTTGGTGCCATCGGCGCAGTTGCTGTGATAATCGGCATGAATATTCTAGACAAGGCTGGACGCCGAACTGTACTCCTTGTTAGCTCTCTGTCGACCTCCATATGCGCCGCGCTAATTGTTATCGGCAGCAAGTTAGATCTTGGGCCTATGGTCGCCACTGCCATGTACCTTTTCAGCTTGGTCTTTCAGAGTGGTGCTGGATTTGTGCCCTACTTGTCCGCCTCGGAACTCTTGCCCTACAATGTTCTGGGCAGCATCAGCGGCTTGGCGGCTTCGGTGAACTGCCTTACACTGTTTGCCGTAAGCTTTATCTTTCCCATCCTCGACAAGGCGCTGGGGCCCTACTTATTTATTCCGTTTATCGTCACAAACTTTTTGACCTTTCTCTTTGGTGTGTTTTTCATGCCTGAAGCTAAAGGAAAGCCAGTTTCGCAGGTCGTGGCAGAGTACCAAGGGCCCATCCACCTAGTTTCAGCAGTGTCCCTCCGGCCTTCAAAGCAAGAGCCTCGGTGCCAGACGGATTTAAACGACCATTAGCCGAAAACCCTTGCCCAAAGCGGAACATGCGCCTTGTTTGATGGTAGCAGTACCTGCATAGAATAGTATGAAGAGAAATCCGCCAATGAGAATAGTGTCTTTTGTCATTTGCGAAAATAAAGTCTACTAGAAGAAACGTACGTAACAGCACCTAGCCAACGACTCACAAGGAAAAAAGTGCCATTGTTCGATACAGGCAGGTGTTTAGAAGTAGGCCGCAAATGCCAGAGTGCCAGCTAAAGCCGCGGCAGCCATCGAGAAAGCGTTGCTGCTGGCGCCATTGATGTGCGTCACAGTAGTGGTAGGCTCTACGGTCGCTGCATTCTGAACGAGTGTGCTAGCAGCAGCTGGGGCAACGACTGGCGGAGCCTGAATTACGGGCGCAGTAACTGTGACATAGATATTGCTGTGAGTTCTAGAAGGGCGAGTAGTTGCATAGTCCGGCGCACCATTGCGCATCTTGACTGACTCGGCTGCAAAGGCGGTTCCAGCGACGGCTGCGATAAGGGACAAGGACAACATTGAAAGCAGAGGTTAAATAGAAAAGGCTTGTTTGTGAAGAGTATTTGAGTTGAACAAAAAAAGGAGGACCAAGGAAGCCTGCCATTAATTTATACAGGCGTTTTCATTTACAAGATCCTGCCATATGAAACCTTGCCGTCTATGCACTAAATCATCCGCTTAGAAGCAAATGGCATTGTATGTTGAGGCAATAGGCCAGCCGCGGACTCTCTTCCATCAATGCAGGGTTAGTTTGTTTTGCCAAGTGCGCCCCTGGCCTAGCCCATCCAATAAAGCCCGATGCCAATTTACGCCGTCATTTTGGCTGTCCAGGCACCCAAGGTAATCAACGTTCAATCAATATCGCTGCTGTTGGTTAGTGCACCCACTAGTATTAAACTCGATTAATGGGTCGAGGCCAAGGCTCTAGGACCTTGATAGCGCGTACCCCGCACAGGTCGCGAACGTCGCTAGCAAAAGAGTCACTTGCTTGACAGAGGTCCTGCCATCGTCGCCAAAGTCAACGCCAAGGCGTTTGGCTAGCCAGGGAGCGGCTCCATACTTGCCCACATAAGGCTTGCCGCTATCGTTGCACAATTCCTCAGCACGCGAGCGACCCGCCCCAATACCAGGGCCAACTTTGCATTGTTCTCGCGCAGCAGTGCCCTGACCCAAGCTGAGCGCCACACTTCCTGCTATAGCCAGCAGCACGTAATGCCAACCCTTGCAGCCATTTGGCATCATAAAAATGGCGGCTTTAAAAGTGAAAAATAATAATTATAATTATAGAGGACAAAAAAGTGTCGCTACGTCTAAAAGCTCTAGATGTGGAATGCTCGCAGTAACGAGGGTAGGCAACATTCTCACACTCGCCATTCTCTGACTGTTGAGCAAGGAGCTAGTTCGGCTCAGCCAAATCAAGCGCTGGGAGCGCAACTCAGATACCCGATGGTCACCTTTAAGCCACTTCCTAGGCTAACGGCTTTGCACAAGTCATAGAGATATAGTCACTGGTTTAGCACAATGCGAAGCAACATTTTTAGTATTTAGTAAATGAAGCAAAATAATTTTTATTGCTATGTAGACTTGCACCGGGATTCTTTACATGAATGACGCAAGAGCCAGTGTGCCGGCGAGAGCAGCTCCAGCCATCGAAAGGACGTTGCTGCTGGCGCCGTTGCGGTTAATCGTGGTCGTCACTGTTACAGTCCGGGCCTCTGGAGCGGCGGCGGCCTTGCCCTTGACGGCGTGGGTGGGCTCGGGAGAGGCCGAAAAGGCGGTTCCAGCGATGGCGGCAAGGGTGAAAAGAGTGGCGGTCTGCATGGTAGATATTAGGGCGGGTATTAACTGCGAGAGTCGTCGATACGAGGAGGGTGATAACTGATGGATAGAGTGTTGTGTGAACAGAGATGGCCGAAGGGAATCTCGGCAGATTCTTATAGAGCGCGCCGCACAAGGAGACACTTCAGCTAGTTGCCATGTAGGCACTAGCAATGAAACAAGCGCTTCTTTGTTAGTAATTCGGGAGCCACCTGGACCTGTCTGACAATAAATTGCCGTTTCATTGACAACGACAGGGCGATCAATCTTGCTCTTCCGCCCCCACAAATGGTGTACCACGAGTCAATCGAATTAGGTCTCAGACACCCGCCTGGCCTCCAATCTAGGACCACTTTAGCCTAATGCTGGCCATGTGGGTTTCCTCATCCACAGACGATGAGCTACTGCGGCTCTCCACGTGGACAGGTGAACTTGGCTTGTGTCGCTGCCAGCACGAGTAATGCACAACTACAGGCCTTGCCGCCTTGTCTTGCGGCGGGATCACCGCAAACGCAGTTCCAGAGCCTATTCTCTTGAGGCAATGCGGGCACGTTCTGCTCTCAGAGATCACCACAAATCCAGATTGCAAGCGACTCAGTTGGCGCTTGGATTGCGTATCCTCGCCCACGCGAAGATTTCGTACAACGTCGCTGGCTCGTGTGGCCTGGTCCAGAGCGCACAGCTGGCCACGGAGATAAGCAAGCAAGTCGGGTGTAAAAGGCAAGTCGGGAGGCAGCAGCCGCAAGGCATCGGCCGCAGGTATGTGCTGGTGGTGCATAGACAAAAAGTGACCAGCAAACCGGCGGTGAATTTCCTGTCTAGAATCCTCGACCTGCTCGACTGTGCTGGGCAGCGGGCCACCACCCGCGCCAACGAGGCCGCCTGACCGTAAGAGGGCTGCCTCGTTGTCTACAATATCGGACGGCGGAGACCCAACCAGGATCTTCAGTAGCAGCACAAACACGCCAGAACAAGCATCAATGTTATCTACGCAGTACTGCTCGGCCAGCGTGAGGCTGGCGACGCCAAACACTAGCAAGCCTAGAGCATGCTCGTGGCGGCCCAGCCTACTTAGCACGAGCGCTCTCTCTTGCAGCAATCCATCGTCAGGTAGGCGTGCCAAGGCCTTTTCAGGCGAGTAGTGCTTGCTCACACGCAAAAAACGCTGGAGTTTCTGTCGCAATTGCTCGTCTGGGGCGCCGTCATGGCTTTGTGTGCTGCCAATCAAGTCAAGATACGCGGCAATCATGTCGTCATGCAAAACGCTCGTCTCATCGCTCCATGTCTCAAAAACGTATGTCAAGTACTGAATAACCAGCGCGGGCGATATCAAGCGCAAAAAGGAGGCCACTCGAGGTCGTGGAAATGCCTCGGCTGCCGGCCGGTCATCGGTAAAGACCGAGGCAACGATCGACGATGGGGTGCTGTCATCCTCTTGCAAGGGCCACCGAATATACTCAAGAATGAGCTCAAATTGGTCGGCTGGCAGACGCAAGAGATACCTAACAGTCGGGTAGGTCCCTTGCAGCGCTCCACTGTCGGGAGACATGCCTTGGGATTGCAAGAGTTGGAGTGCTTTGCGGTAGAGCCCCTTGCCATGGTACAAGTCAACTAGCTCCGAGAATCGGCGGTGCTCAATTAATAGGCCCTCGCTCTGCTCAACATCGCAGTGGTTCTTCACGCGCAACAGAGGCCCAAGCAATCCGGGGCTGCACTCCAGATAGACCTTGAGCAAGGTAGTGTCAACGACTTGTGCCATTGCAGCAACGGGGATCTTCATGCGTTCTAATGAGAATCTCAGGCGCTTCAGCCTGACATGCGGCAGCGAGTCATCATCGCTACGAGATATGCATCCTTGCGGTGAGCTCCTAGCAACGCAGTCAGCATCGAGATCATCATCGAGGACTCGGATAGCATACTCGAGTTCGCGCTTGCCCTCGGCAGCGGTGCGCTGAAGCAAGCGGCGATGTTCTGTCAAATAGCGCATCATTGCGTAAAGAGCCTCTTTCCACATCACTTGTTTGGGCTTCTTGCTGCGCTTGCTCGAATTCGCTAAATCTGTAGGCTCCACAAGCGGCTGCTGTTGTTGATTCTGGTCGTCGCCAGCCAACTCATCGCTATCAGAACCATCAGCTTTGTCCTCGATATCTTCGTCAGCAAGTTCGCCAGCGATGCGCTCGGGACAAAGAGAGATGGCCTCGGTCGGTGTGGCGCCCAAATCAGTCAGTTCGCTCAGCGCTTCCTCATACTTTGCCTGCTCTCGGAAGAGCCAGCGCGCGCGAAGCCAGCGGATCTTAATGGTCAGGTCCTCCTTCTCAGACTCGAGAATGCTGTCAGAGCGAGAGACCAGCGACAAGGCTTCGTCGTATTGTCCGGCTGTAAGCACATCTTCGACCTGCTGCTGGATCGGTACTGGAATAAGCCGCCACACAGTGTATCGGCCGACAGCCCACACCTGCTTTCCGCCAGAACCGTTGAACACCTGCATAGGCGGCTCGTCTGGCAAGAAAAGATGCTGCACCAATGCTTGGGTGCCAATGTTGCGCACTTCCACATTAGCCTTTGTATCGGAGCCGCCATGGTCGCTGTGAATAGCAATCACGTACGACGACGTGTGCGTGATTCCCGTGGGCACTCGGTCAAACAGCGTTGGATCGGCATGCTCTTGGCGGCAGAGCTTGCCAGCAGAGTTTATAAACACACCAATGTCCTCATGGCACAAGAGTAGCTTCTCCCCAGGCATGCGAGCAATTATTGTCTTTACGTCGGTGCTCGACCCCGAAAGCCCAATGCCCCACGACCCCCACATGCCTCCGCCGCCGCTCGTGCTTGCTGGCTGGGGAGAAGACATCGCATCTGGCCCACCACTATTCCCTACTACGGGGAGCGAGCCGGCGGCCACTGTGCGCAAACTAGCCGTATCGGCAGGAAACAGATCGTCCCACTGGTTCTGCACGAGCTGCAGCGTGAGAAACTCGCGTGCCGTCGACACCACAAGCAGGCTCGCTGAGGCAAACTGCATGGCAGCAATCTTTTCGGCGGCAGAGTACTCGAGGGACTTGTAAAACTCGGCGTCGCGCCACTCAAGCACAACCAGCTTGCGCTTGGCATGGACGGCCAGCTTGGACACTAGCGTAGGGATTCCGTCAATGTAGTCCACCGCAGTGTGTACGGCAACAAGGTTGGCACCTCTTGTGTTATTGAGCGGTGTTGCGCCACTGAGCGAGTGCAAGTCATAGAGCGTCACCAGCCCATCGGCCAGGCATACCAACACTCCGGCCTCCTTGATGACGTCCAAGTGTTCTATCGCCTTGCGCGCAAACGCCTTTTTGGTTTCCACAAGCGAAATGTTTAGTGGGCGGTCCGTTGTTGGCTCTACTACCCGATACATTAGTAGCGCGCCTGTCGCTGTTCCCAGGAGCAAGCGGTCGCTGTAGGCCACAGCTGATTCTATGCGCACCGGAAGCTGTCTGAGCACGGCGCGGATGTCGAATGCATTGTGCATTGTAAGTCGGAGCCCGTCAGTCGGCTCTGTGATTAACAAACGAGCAAATTCAAAGCTGGCAATGTCTGGAAAGAGGGTCAGGGCAGCACGGCTAGCAGAGTCATTTGTGGAGTACACTCAGTTGATCCGCTGATTGCGATCAACAAACCTATTTATAGGGTGGCTTTTGGGCGGATAAGGGGAAGGTGGTGGCTTGTGGTGTATTGCGTATTGCGTGGGACTGTTGGTCTGTCTTAAAAAGGTCAACGCTGGCCATGCATTCATCGGGGCTCATCTTTGCTCCACAAGGTTTTTCTTATCATCTCACAAATGTCTGCATTCACCAAGGTCATCGAGTATTCTGCCAAGCACCCCAAGCCTGCCGACACTACGTTCGAATACGGCACGGCTGGGTTCCGCACTATTGGCAAGACCCTCGAGTCAACCGTTTTCCGCGCTGGCCTGCTGGCGGCGCTACGCTCGCAAAGCAAGCAGGGTCAGGTCATTGGCGTGATGATTACGGCATCGCACAACCACGAGCGCGATAACGGCGTCAAGCTCATCGACCCCATGGGCGAGATGTTGCAGCAGTCCTGGGAGGGCTACTGTACCGACATTGCCAACGCCAGCAGCGACTCTCAAGTTGTGGGCATTCTGGCCTCCATTGTAAAGCTGGAGGGCATCGATTTGTCAGTCCAGCCCAAGGTTGCCTATGCTCGCGACACGCGCCCTAGCGGCCCGCTGCTACAGACAGCCTTGGAAGATGGGCTGTCGGCGTTGGACGTCGAGGCCACTAATTTTGGCATCGTCACTACGCCCCAACTGCACTACTTTGTGCGCTGCCTTAACACGGCCAACTCATCCTCGCCCTATGGCGAACCGACCGAAGATGGCTATAACGCAAAGTATGGACAAGCGTTCTTGCGCCTGGTTGAGGGTAAGCCACTGCCGTCAACGCTGCACATCGATGCCGCAAACGGAGTGGGCGCGCCTCAGGTGCGCAAGCTAGCCAGTGCCATTGGCTCGCCCTACTTTAACATTGAGGTGCACAACAGCGATATTGATAGCCTGGGGAAGCTCAACATCGACTGTGGCGCCGACTATGTAAAGTCCAACCAGCGCTCGCCTGCTGGTACCACCCTAGCACCAGCTAGTCGCTATTGCTCATTCGACGGCGACGCAGACCGTATTGTCTACTACTATGCCGACAATCATGGCATCTTCCACTTGCTGGACGGCGACAAGATCTCCACACTGGTTGCGACCTACTTGCGCGATTTGGTGGCTGCGGCCGGAGTCTCCGACTTGCAAGTGGGCGTGGTTCAGACGGCGTATGCGAACGGCAGCTCTACCAGCTACATTAAAGATACGCTCAGGCTGCCTACTGTGTTTGCCAAGACCGGCGTCAAGCACCTCCACCACGAGGCTGAAAAGATGAGCATTGGCGCTTACTTTGAAGCAAACGGGCACGGCACGGTTCTGTTCAACTCCTGCGCTGTGGAGAAGCTCCAGGCAGTGCGCCCGGCAACGCCAGCACAGGCCGATGCCATTGATCGTCTGTGGGCACTGCGCGACTTGATCAACGAGTCCGTAGGCGACGCCATGTCCGACATGCTTCTTGTCGAGACTATTTTGATATGCAAGGGCTGGACGCTAGAGCAGTGGGACGCAGCGTACACGGACCTGCCCAGCCGCCTGCTAAAGGTTGTGGTCAACGATCGCAACATCTTCAAGACCACTGACGCTGAGCAAAAGCTGACATCACCGCCTGGGCTGCAGAGCGTTGTTGACTCCCTTGTGGCCAAATTCCCCAGGGGCCGCTCTTTTGTTCGCCCCTCTGGCACCGAGGATGCCGTGCGTGTTTATGCCGAGGCAGCTACTCGCAGTGACTGTGACCAGCTGGCATATGCCGTGGCTGGCGCTGTGTTTGACCTGGCTGGCGGCAGCGGCGAGCGCCCAGCTGAATTCCTCTAAACACTACATGGGGCTTTTTTCCTGTTCAAAGATTTCCTAAAGTGGCACAATAATTTAATGGGGTTTACTTTTTCAGGCTGCTGTTGGAATTACATATTGACAGAGGTCGCGACGAGGATTGCTGCTGATGGGACTGCTGCAGGGGCAAAATAGGCTTTTGGCTGATAATCCGACAATGGCGGATGAGCGGCATGTACTCGCATAGCTTGCGCAAGCGCGGCAGGTCTGCCTCGTGTATGTCGTCGATGGTAAGGTAGCGCAGGCGGCTGTGTCGGCCCCATGGCTCAAACATGTGGCTTGTTATTACGGTACCCACAGCGCCACTCCGAATGCACACTTTGAGCGAGTTGATTTGGGGAAGCGTCGACAGCAGCTGGATCAGGGCAGGGAACGACAGGTATACGCCACACAGGCTCAGGTCGTGCAAGTTCGTACACAGCCAGGGGCTGCTGGCGAGCTTGGGCGCCCAGCTCTCCCAGCGCTTGCTCTTGCGCAGGCTGAACATCTTCGGAGGCTCAAAGTGCGTGGCCTTCCAGATAAAACTGTCGCTCAGCATCTCTCCAATGGGCGATATCTGCTGCACAACATGGAGGCGCTGCAGGTGGCGCAGCCCGCGCATCAAAGCCTCGAGCCCGCTGTTGTGGACTTGGTGCTCTGCTGGCGACTCGGGCTGCACCATAAGCACTTCAAGGTTGGGGCATATGGAAACCAGGCGGCGGCACTGGTCGTTGGTGAGTACTGATGTAATCAGGCCGCGCAGGTGAGGCCAGTCGTGGCGCACAAACTCGTCAAGGGCGACCTCGCACTGCGAAAGCGGGCTAGAGTTGCAGCGGACCATCAGACGCGTCAGCTTGGGCAAGGCGCGCGGGTTGAGGCAAGTGAGCGGCGGCAAAGAGTCGCTGGCGTCGATCCCCAAGCACAATGTCTCCAGGGTCGATGGGAAGCACAGCTGCTTAGACAAGAGCTCTACATGGGCCGCGGGTATGCGGTCGATCCTCAGCTCCTTCAGCATGGGCTGTGTGCGCAGAATCGACGCGTAAAACACTCCCAGCTCGTCTGGCTGGTACTGCATGCGCAAGCGCACAAAACCGCCGCCTTTAATAGCCTGCAGTACATTGTAGTCACCCAGCAAGTGTGCAAACCGCCGCCGATCAGCCTCGCCTAGCCCGTCGGTATATGAAACCGAGAGGTCATTTATGAGCGGCATGGCCAGCGCCCACTTTGCTATGTCACGCCATGGCAAGTACGAGTTTTCAACCGACAGTGCCGTGAGCCGTGGCATGTTGCGTGGTAGGTCGATGATTCGAATGTCCACTGGCGTAAACAGAAAGCGGATGGACAGCGACTCAAGACACGGCCAGTCCACCTCGAGCCAGGCTCCGATAATGGCCACCTCGGCTGGCGAGTCCAGCCATGCAGGGACCTCTCGCCGTGTGTTGCGAGCGTGTAGATGGAGGCTTCGGACATGCTCTCGGTAGTGTGTGTGGATGTGTGCAGCTGCCGCGGCGCAGTCGGCATAGTCATAGATGTAGATGGTTTCCCAAAGCAGAGGCGACACGAGGGCACGCCAGCTCTGAGACACCCGTGCCAGCCGTCTTCGCGTGCGCGGGTCACAGTACTCGGCGACGCGACGGTAGACGGATGTGGGCAGCTTGAGATAGCTACGCAGGGTGTAGTCCTTTAGCGATGCAATGCTCACCTCGCGCTTGGTAGCGGCAATGGGTATTGCCATCATGGCAGCTTAGCTAGGGTTGAGAGGGAGAGAAATGAAAACCAGAGTGGCGAAAACAAAAAAAGATAAAAAAGGGGAGTAAAAAGTTGGGAAAGGGGAGAAGGCAAAAGGAGGCTGTGGACGGGTGCAAACATGCACAATACATATGGTGCGTGGTTTGGAGCTAGAGATCTTGCTTTGGAACAGGATTCTGTCATGCGAGCAAACCGTAAAAAAAGTCTATGCCCAATTCTACCATGCAGCCTCCCCCTCCACGTTGCACATGTGTAAACAGAGCAAGGCTTTGTGCCAGCCAGACTGGAAGGGCCTTTTGTAATAACAGCAACATTGGAGACAATGGCAGCCAGCAACAACTGATACAGCACCAGACCCGTTCCTGCACTCCTGCCAGGTCACCTGGAGCAACGGGCTGATTGCGGGGCTACTGCGGCGCTCGCTCTGCCACACAGTAGCACGGCATAGAGGCTCCATTGATACCGCTGGCTCAGATACTCTCTATTACAGCAAACAAAGTGGTCTGGCAAGCGGCAGGTGGGGAGGAGCCAGCCACAAAGTGCTTGTGCTGATCCCTCTATTCCCTATTCGGGGAGCTAACCTTTCATTGTCTGTGTAACTTGCATCCCTTCCATGACCTGCTTGGAGAATTGAATTGTTGACGTCAAAAAAAAAAAAATAAAAAAAAATAAAAAATCATACAGACTCTCTTTCTCGGTCACAGCAGAGCGACTCACAACATTGCTGCGGCTAGCTCGCGCTGTACCTGGTCGAGCCTCAAGTTGAGGCTCTTCTCGCGCTCCTTCCTAGCCGCCAAAGCGCTTCGCAACTGCTCAATCTCCAGTGCAATTGCAGCTACAGACCCCTTTCGTGCTAGATCGGCAGATGACACTGTTGCTGATAGCGCCGCTGGAGGGATAGGCTGCAGCCGAGTTACGGGAGACGGTGGCTCCAGCGGAGATGGCGGCGACGCAGCTGGCTCAAGAAGCGCAGAGCCTGGGCTAGGTGTGGCTCCGGTACCATCAGATAGCCGCATCACATCCCAAAGCACGCCGCTTAGAGCTGAGTCGCTGGCAAGGCTGAACTCGCCTACGTCGCTGGTCCATGATTCTGTCAGGATGCTCTGTGCGCGACTCGTAGTGGCGCTCGCCTCCTCATCGCTAGAGTCAATGAGTTCTCGGCTGTTGGCAGAGCTGCCAACAAGCGCTGCTGCTGCAGGCGTTGGCAGGGCCTCGCCAACTCCAAGCCGCAGCAAGAAGGTGTGGTACTTGTAAAGGGCCGGGCGGTGCGATATGGTGATGAGCGTAATGCCCAGGCGCTTGGCATGCTCATACATGAGCCCTTCAACGTCAGCGCTCACAGCGCTAGTGCACTCGTCTAGCACAGCAAAGCGCGGTAAATGGTAAAATAAGCGCGCCAAGTTGATGCGCTGCTTCTCGCCACCACTCAGCACATCCTTCCACTCCTTGCGCGCATCAAAGCCGCCTTCGCGGGCAGGCAGATAGGCCAGGTGCACGGCATGGAGAACCTCCATGAGCTCGTCGTCCGTGCGACCCAGCGCCTGCATCTGCTCATAGGTGTGCGGATAAGTGACTTGGTCGCGCAAGCTGCCTAGCGACAAGTAGGGCCGCTGGGGGATGTAGCATATCTCTGAGGGCTCTGGGCGCTCGACTATCCCAGCAAAGGCCGGCCATAGCCCGCTGAGCACCCGCAGCACCGACGTCTTGCCCACGCCATTGGGCCCGGCAATCATCCAGTGCTGGCCTCGCCGCACCTCCCAAGTCAGTGGGTGCACAAGCAGCTCGCCGCCGATGCTCGGGTCAGTGCTGGGGGCCACAATAGGCACGCCAGCCAGGCGGACGCCGTCAATGTCCTCGTACAGCGAGCCCTGGATACGGTTCAGCGAAAACTCGGGCAGCTCAACTGCGCCGCCACTCAGGCCCGACCAGGCCGGCTGCTCGTACTCGTCACGGCGCAGGGCGTGCAGCGTGCTGATGAGCGAGTAGACGCGGCTGGTGTAGCCGGTCAGCTCCATTACCTCCTTGATGGAGTACATCATGCGGCCGCCGGCATCCGACAAGTTGACCAAGATGCGCTTGTTGGTAATGAAGCTCTGGGTGCGATGGCCGCTGCCTCCGTCGTCGTCGTCGGCGGCGGCGGCGGCAGCAGCAGCCAGGCCGGGCAGCGCTGGGCGCAGGAAGAACGGCAAGGCACATACCAGGTACCCAAAGGCAGACCAGGTGTACTTGATCACCATGTCCTCGAGCACGACGTGGGATATCTTGCGGCGAGCCACGCTGCGAGCGTGCTGGAGCAGGCGGCGAAGGCTGTCGCGCAGCAGCTCGCCCTCCCTCTGCTCGCCTCGATAGAAGGCAATCTCCTCGGCGTTGGTAATTAGGCGCGAGTGGTGGGCGCGGAACTCGCCCTCCAGCTCGGCGTGGGATGCGGCCATCCTGCCAAAGGCCGGGGTCCAAGCGCGCAAGAGGCTGGCGGTGGCCATGTACATGGCAAACATGCCCACGGTGCCCTGGAGGCCGACGCCGCGGATCAGCTGTATGTTGAATATTATGGTGTCCAGGGTTGGCTTGCCCAGGTTGGACAGGAACGACGACAGCTTGTTGCAGAAGCGCGCAATGTCGGTGGTGATGAACTGGTCGGGGTTGGCGATGCGGCCATCGAGCATGAGCAGCTTGTAGTAGCTGAGGTTGTCGTTCAAGTAGAGGTCGTGCACGTACCGTGTCAGGCGCGTGCGGAAGGCCAGGGCAAGCTTGGTCTCCAGGAAGCGGATCATGCTGTTGGTGTATGTGGCGGGGATGGCAATGGCAAACCACGAGAGCAGGCCGGCCAGGAACTTGCGCCCCTGCCCGCGGACCAGGTGCTTGACTATCTTGCCGTCGAGCTCGGCAACAACGACGCTGAGCCAGGTGCGCAGCACCAGGAAGGCGGCATGCATTGCAATGATGGCGACCTCCTTGCTGGCCACCGACGGGATGAGGATGCGCGCCAGCGCCCTCAGCTGCTGCAGAAACACTCGGTCAAGCTTTCCCGAGCCGGGATTTCCAGGCCCATCATGCGCCCGTGCCTGGGCCAGGGCGCCCTTGGCGGCGAGGCCCACGGGAAAGTAGGGCGCGTCTTTGTCGAATCTCTGCTCGCGCCCGTCGCGCTCGTCGGCCCACTGGCCAGCGCTGCCGTAGGCGCCAGCCTTGGCGCCGTGCAGACTGCGCATGCTCACGGAGCTAAGGGCCGAAGCCAAGGCAAGGCTCTTCCTGGCCTTTTCGGCGGCCTTGCGGTGCTGCAAGTAGCTGTACACGACTAGCGCTAGGGACCCGGCGGCTGCTGCGCTCAGCGATCGCACTGGCAGCAGCCCCGCCGCCGCAGCGCTGGGCCTGGATGCAACGGCTGCAGGCATATCGGCCTATATATACTTGAGAGCGGGTGTGTTGCAAATAGATAGTGCTGGTGTGTGAAGAAGAGGAGCAGAGCAAAGAAGAGGAGCAGAGCAGAGAGGAGCAGAGCAAAGAAGAGGCAAGACAAGGCAAGACAAGGCAAGACAAGGCAAGGCAAGGCAAGGCAAGGCAAGGCAAGGCAAGAAGGGCGCTTGGCCCGCTTCTTGCTGCCTTTTTTTCACGGGATATCACATGGCGCTGCATCTTCTCGCTCCTGCTCCTTGTGACAAATGGAGCCTCTTGCCTCATCTTTTTTCCTTCTTTCTTTCTTTCTACTCTAAACATGCGGGCGCTTGTTTTGCAAGGCACCAGGCTAGCAGGCGCGGCGCAGCCCCAGCTCCTGCGCATGAGCACTGGCCGGCGCGCTGGCCGGTGGCAGCTGCAGACAGCCGTGGCGCTCGACATCGACGGCGTGCTGGTCAGGGGCAGGCGCGCACTGGACGAGGGGCGGCGGGCGCTTCAGATGCTCAGCGGTGACAACCGCCTGGGCAGGCGCATTCCTTTTGTGCTGCTTACCAACGGCGGCGGCGTGTCCGAGGCCGACAAGGCCTCGTCTGTCTCGCGCCTGCTTGGGGTTGAGGTCCGCCCCGAGCAGGTCGTGCTGGCCCACTCGCCCATGCGCTCCCTGGCCCGCAAGTACTCGCAGAAGCACGTTCTCGTGGTCGGGGGCGAGCAGGGCCGGTGCGCCGACATTGCCCGGGCATACGGGTTCGAGAACGTAAGCACCCCCGACGACGTTGTGGCCTGGAGCCCCTCGGCCTGGCCGTTCATGCCGCCCCCGCCGCCCACTGCCCATAAGAGCCGTGACTATGCCAGCGACCCGTTCCACGCCGTGATGGTCTTTCACGACTCGTTCGACTTTGGCCGCGACCTGCAGGTCGCCACCGACGTCCTGCGCTCCGCCGGCGCCACGCTGGGCCGCGAGTTTGTCAACCGCCAGACCGTCCCGCTGTACATGTCCAACTCGGACCTGGTCTTCAGCAACGACTACCCGCGCCCTCGCTTTGGCCAGGGCGCATACCACGTCTGCTTGCGCGCCATGTGGGATGCGCTCACGGCCAAAGCGCCTCTGGAGTATACCCTCTTCGGCAAGCCAAACAGGGTCCAGTACCAGTACGCCGAGCACCTGCTCGACCAGATTGCCCTGGCCGCAGACCCAGGCGCCGACCTGGCCCAGCTGCGCGCCTGCCGCCGCATCTTTGCCATTGGCGACAACCCTGCCGCCGACATTGCGGGTGCCAACGGCGCTGGGTGGACGTCCGTGCTCGTGCGCACCGGCGTGTTCGACGGCCCATCGGGCGCCAATGACGCGACACATCCAGCCCACCTGGTTACCGACCACGTGGAGGACGCCGTCAGCTGGATCATCGACTCTGCCGCATAGGCCGCCACCCAAGGCTGCCCTGCTGGTGGGGGTGGCGGCGATCGAGACTGTCCCCCACGCAAGCAGCCACACAATGCGCAAAGTTCATGCTACTGTTCATGCTACTGTTCATGCTACTGCTGCTGTTGTTGATGATCGCCCCTCTCTTCTAAACCTCTTTCTTCTCTGCGCACCTTCCAATAATACCCATCCATCTACTACCACTCTTCTTTTTGCAGACACCGTATGCACTGCTGAGCTCGAGCCCAAGTACTCTAATATCGCCCTTTATTGCCGCCCCAGCACCGCGCCGGGTCAAAGCAAACACACACGCACACGCACACGCACACACAGGCCTTGCCGCTGCAATAGCGCTGCCGGTCGCAGGCCGCTCCTTTCATCCCCACAATGAGCGCATCAAGCGCTACGCCCTCCTGCGAGTTTGATGAGCGGCCTCTCGCCTCCCGCATGCTCTCAGTGATATCTCCCGAGTCGGAGCTATTCACCTTCACACCGTCGCCTGCCGATGAAGGCGACCCGCTAGCCCCGGCGGCTGAGTCGACTCACTACGACCGCGACGCTGAGACCAGCCCTGGCATTGACCTCGAAGACGAAAAGCCTCATCCATACCTGCTGAAATGCGGCCCATGGTGGCAGTTTTGCAGTGCTGGCGACCGCATGCTTCACAAATCCCGCATTCTCCCCAGCGCCGCCGCCGTTCTGATGCCCGTCACCGTCTTGTTCGTTCTGACGTCGGTCGAAGCCAACTGGATTCAAGCCGGGCCCGGATACAACGGCCTGCGATTACAAAAGGCGACTGGCTACATAGTGGGCAACGCCATTGCCACAGCACTGGCCTTTATAAGTGCTCTGACCATTGCCATGCGCCAAATCGACGCCTTCCGGAGCCACTTTAGCCTGCGCGTAGCCCTGTTTGCCCAGGTGCTGGTCAACGTGCTCTTGGGATTTGTCTGCATCCTAGTGGGCGCGCTCTATCAGCGCAACTACATCAACGGCCGCCTCGTGTGGATCACGCCAGAGTACCCATGTATCTACGTTGGCGCGTGCCTGGCCCTCTTGCAAGTTGTCATGCTACTAGTAGACTTTGCGACCACTCCCAACTTTAACATGCGCGGCCACGGGTACGGTGGAGCGCCAATGCAGGCGGCTATCGCCCTGGCCAACCTAGTAGCCATCTGGACTGGCTTTGGGTCCCTGATCTTTTCAAGCGTCGAAAACCGCACGTTCTGGCACCCTTACAACAGCTGCTTCAACGCATGGGTGATGCTGATTACCACCGGCGCTGCCGTGCTAAACGTCCAGACCGTCAACAGCAAGGTGTTTGTCTTTTTCTGGCTGCCAATTGGCGTGCTGATAATGCTCGTGTTCTGTTGCTGCTTTGGCATCGGCTGCGTCCAGCGCTTTGACGAAAAGCCCCTGCGGCGCATCCACGAGACCGAGGACCGCTTGCGCTCCGCCTACCGCGAGCTGCGCCGGGCCGGCCGGCTAAACAAGGAGCTGGCTAGCTTACTCCATAGCCGTATCGACTCGCTACAGACGCGCCTGCGGCACTTTCAAGACCAGCGCCTGCGCTTCTTTGTCGTGCTGTTTGTTGTCGGCGTGCTGCTCAAGGTGTGCAGCTGGCTGCTGGGCTCCATCATATTCACGCTGACCGAGACTAACTGGTCCTACTGGGAGTCAATGTTCTTTTTGTTCCTAAACCTGATAACAGTTGGCGTCCAGGGCATGGTCCCGAGGTCGTCGTCGGGAATGCCGATATACCACGCCTACACCTTTGTCGAAGTTTTGTCCACGGCGGCAATAGACCTCATCCTGTTCCACATTTTGTGGAACCTTGCGCCGTGGTCGAGGTACCAAACCATGGCAAAGTCGATTCTAGCTTCGGTCACTGGCAAATTGCGTCGCAGACCCCACGCAGCCGCCGCAGACATAGACCCAGAGCATGCTGCGCCTGAAGCACCCCTAGCTGGCGCACCTCTCTATGGTGCCCTCTCGCAGCAGCGCGCCGCAGACCAGCTCGACGACGCTGTCAACATGGCTGTTCAGCTACGCGCCCTGCTTGCCCAGAAATCCGTCAACCAGTCTGATCTCTTGGAGTTTGACCGCTTGCTCCAGGCCGCCGAGAGGCATATAGACGACATTCGCTTAAGCGAGAAAAAGAACGCCTAGCTTCTCGAGCTCTAAAAGAAAAATTGCAACATTCATTTTGACCACCCTATTTAAGGCAATTAAGTGCAATCGAGTGAGTGCTCCTCGCTAGGCTGCTGTAGGCTGCCATTGGCTTGCTTCTGTTTCTGGCCGAACCCTTGGCGCCTTTGGTCCTTGGCCGCTGCTGCGGCGCTGACTGTGGGGTCTCGCTCGGTATAGATAAATTTGCGTGAGTCCAGCTGAAGCGTCACTGGCCCGTCGTTGACCAGGCTGACCTTCATCATTGCTCCAAACTCGCCAACCGCAATCTTTGCTGGGTCGTAAAGCTGCCCTAGGCGCTGCACGAACGAGTCAAAGTACTGCCGCGACTCTCCAGCCTTCATTGCCTCATGAAAGTCGGGCTTTGAGCCCTTGGTGGACTTTGCGTACAGCGTGAACTGGGACACACACAGAATCTCCAGACCCATGTCTTGGACGCCCTTGGCCCACATACTATTGCCTTTGTCGCTGTTTTCAAAGACGCGCATTCCAAGAACCTTCTTCGCCATATACTCCATATCCTCGGACGTATCGTCGCGGCTGATACCTACGAGCAAGCATACGCCGGGACCGATCACGCCGACGACCTTATCACCTACAGTGACGCTGGCCTGGAGGACCCTTTGCAAAACCACCCGCATGGTACAAGTCAGAAGCTAGTAGTGCTGCTACTCTATAAAATTACACAGTTAGAAGCAAGGTAAACCCAAAAGAAAAGAAAAAGAGTCAACAGCCTTTCTGCACATTCGATCGGTCTATGAGCAAGGGACTCTGCTTTGTGACACGAGCCGAGCCGCTTCCTTCTAACACGTAGACGACTCCATCTGGAACATGAGTTCCTCGTCGTCGTCGCAGTCGTTCTCAGCGTGCTCGTTGCCGTTATCGAATCCCTTGCTTGTTGCATGGTGTGGACCGCAGGCGGGCTCCTGAGAGTGCGGGGGTGGCGCGTAGGGATCCATTCTGTGACGAGGAACGATGAAGGAAAGCGGCGGAAAATTAGACCTTAGGCGAGCGCTCAGTCGCTCCGTATCAGAAGTGTCTGCAATGGCATTGCTTCCCCGCCGATGAACTGGCATTGTTCCAAGCATGGGTGTGGCGGGCGTCGAGCGCGGCGAGCCCCTGACATATGGCGTGTTGTCGGCCATGCTCAGCAGTGCCTCTAACTGGTGGTTGCTAGAGATAAAGTCGCTTCTATATGAAAGCGGGCCGAGTTCGGGACTTGGGCGCTTCAGTGGACCGCCCAAGAAGGATGGCGTGGGGCGCTGGCTTGGTGAAGCTGGCAGAGGTAGTGCCAGTGGAGCTGGTCGGTAGATAGCAGCAGTCGGATGAGCCCGAGTATGAGTATGACCTGGCGGCTGCGGAGTACCCACACGTGGCGTAGCTGGCAAACTCAGCTCAGCGGCGTGCAGCAATGGCTGCGACTTACCACGCATGCGTGCCTCACTCGGCCTGGCGCCAGTAAACATGGCATTGGTCTCGGGCTGCTCTAGCTCTAAATAAGCGGATGGTGGCAGTTGCTGCCTTGCGGCCGTGCGCTTGGGTGCATTGGGAGCTGGGAGTGGGATGAGCACTGGTAGAGGCAGTTGGTGCTCACGCTTGGCATCCAGGCCAGGCGCTGCACTACGAATGTGTGTCCCAGCAATGCCGAGAGCGCTAGCAGGCAGATCAACTACAGACAGGCGAGCTGTGCCCGTACCAAAACCATAGGGCGGCTCCTGAGGATGTTGAGCTGCTGCTGCCGTTGCTGCAGCGACAACACTACTCGAATCTAAAGAGCCTCGACTTGCCCGCAGACAAGTGCCCGGAGCACTCACCGAGGCCATGCTGACAGGGCGGCTGGGCAGAGTTGGCCTATCGCTGCCTCTTAGCGGGTTAGGCATTGCTACTCGACGGAATGGCGAACTGGATAGCCCTTCAGTGGCACCATCTGCTTCTGCATCTTCTGCCGTGAAGGGCAATGGTTTACGCTGCGCTTGCGACGTTAATAGCTTGTCTGTCAAGATCACGCTGCTCTGCATGTCCTGAGACATAGTGCTGAATTGGCTGAGAATGTCCTGGTACATCCTCAGCGAGTCGCCACCAGCAACTCTGGGTGATCTTCCAGAGACCCGACCCGTCGTAGCTACTGGCTTTTCTGTAGCGGCGCCAGCCGCATGAGACTCGCTACTAAGAGCACTGCCCTGCCGCTGTGGGTCGGTTCGCTTTGCCGAGTCCTTGCGGCTGTGTGACCCAAGTGGGCGCCGGGTGTCGACCATGCGTATAAATGCATCAATGTCTTGCAATTCAGCATCGTCGACGACTCTGCGTAAAGATCCAGCCTGACCCTCCTCGACAACTGTGTGGCGGCGCGGCAACAAATGCCCCTCGCCTGTATAGTTGCCAGTATCACCGCCCTGGTGCTCATTAAGTGGTCTTGCTAGAGTGGAGTGCTGCCGCTGAACAAGACTAGCTCTTCGGTTGCCAAACGAACTGGACAAGCCTCGGCTATGCCCGCTGGCATTGCTTCCCAGGGAAGATGGCGATTCGGATAATCTGGCCATGAGTTGTTGTGCTTCCGACTGTGGTGTCAAGCCCAGCACCGCACCGTCGTAACTAAACGTGTGGCCTCGACGGCGATTGGCGTCCAGGGAATCTAGTGGCGATAGCTTTGCAGTATCACCTCCACGGCTGCTGGCAGAGCGAGGTGGCTCGCCTGCCGATCCGGCAATGGACCCAAGGCTATGTCCAGGCGAGTCAGAAAGCGAGGGCGATTTGAAGGGCGCAATGCCCACCGCCCAGCGGCCCGAGCCCAATCCTGCACTACCTGATGAAGGCTGGCCTGTAGTTGAAATTTTGGGCTTGGGCGGCGAAGTAGGACCGAACCGATTTCGCTCGCTGGAGCTAGAGCCCCTACCACCAGCGACAGTATAGTCAAATTGACGCAGAGGCTCTGTTGGAGACAGAGAATCACCAAAGCGGCGAAGCATGACACTGCGATGAAGCATTGACCCTGACTCGGCTGCCCCGCCGCCACTAGAGCTCAAACGTGCACCTGTGCTCCCAGTTCGATGGTCAAAGCTGTGAGCGCGGGCGCTGCTTGAATTGCTGTGCCGACTGGAGAGGCCATCAGGGTTCAGGGTATCGCTGATATGGCCACCATGCACAGAGTCAATAGCAGGGACCCGTGCGCCAAGCGATATACGTCTTAACGAACCCCTGTCAGCTAGTGAATGACCAGCCGTGCTCCGAGCTGCCAGATGCTCGCTGGTTTGGTTCCACTCGGACGAAAGGCGACTAGGAAGGCGCCGATGTGTTGGGTCACCGATATAGTTTGGCAGCGATGACGAATCGCCAAGGCTCAGAGGCCTTGCTCGGAAAGGATTGACCGAAGGCAACGTCATTGTACTGTTCCTCTCAGAGGCTGCCATCACGCTGTGCCCTTGGTTGCCTGGCTGAGCATACTGTTGCTGTCGGGCTGAGTGTTGCGGTGGAGAAAAGTGAGACCCACCGCGGGAGCTGAGTGTCGGAGTAAAGTATGCGTTGTCGATAGCGCCAATATCGGCGTAGTTACTCAGGGGTTGCTGACTTTGCACGTGCAAAGTCGAAAAGAGGCATTCGCGGCGATACTGCACGCCCAGCGCAAATGTCCCCATGGGAGTGACAACTGGCTGGAATGAGTGCTGCTCAAGAAACGTCTCAGTGCCGGTGAGGCTGACATCCAGACCAATAACCCCTGCACGAGGCACGCTGTCGATGCGAAATGAACACGATAGCAACAGGCCGTCATCGCTGCCTTGGAGCTGGCGGATCAGCGAGACAGACGGCAGCAAATTAGCAAATGCATACAGGCTACGAAAGAAAACGATTGCCTGCTTGTACACGCGAGGAAGGTCGGGCGCTGGCGTCGGCGCTTCACCAGTAATCAAATCCAGGCGCCATGACTCTAGCACAATAGCAAGAGCACGCTGACGCTTGCTGCGGCCACTTTTAGCTGATCTCGGCATTGGGTACTCTCGGGCGCTCTCTGGCAGGTCCATCTCAAGGTCGACATTCCACGGGCGACCGTAGATGTCGGATACTTGGAGCTCGCCGTCTAGTGAAAGGCTAGAGATGTCCAAGCATACCTCGATTATCATCGGCGGCAGCGGTGCTAGAGGCGGATGCATGCCAATAACGGCATGTCGCCACAGCTTGACCTCTTCCTTCACCTCGGCAATATCCTCCAGGTCTAGATTAAACCACTTGTTGATGCGGCGGCCGCTGGCTCCCACGTCAATTAAAGAGCTGCTGGCGCTCGATGCATCGGCTGCAGCTGGGCTGCCGGATTGCCCACCACTGCTGGTGGCCACTAGCCTTGAAGGCGGCAACATGGCGCTGGTACCATCGGTGTAAGTGGAGTCGAAACGGTAGCTGCTATTGGTATGAGCCGGCGAATACGCACGCAAGTGGGCAATAACCTGAGCGACCTTTGAGTAAAAGTTCTGTATGATCTGCTCACACCTGGCATCTCTATTGCTGCTGCTGCTGCTGCTGGGCTGAACAGATTTAAGCACCTGCGAAAACCTTTGCTGCGGCTGCGGCTGCGGCTGCGGCTGCGGTTGTGGTTGTGGTTGTGGTTGTAAGCGGTGATAGCCAGAGGTATGCGGAGGGCCCTGAATAGATGGGCTATCGGTTAATTGGCGCGACGACAGCGGTGGAGTTGAGCCAGTAGTGGAATCCATTGATGTTGATGTTGCTGCTGCTGCTACGTCGGAACCGCCAGAACGTCTAATGTTGGCCGGCATAGTGCTCGTCAAACCAATGGGTTTTGTGTCGATTGCGGTCGGGGCCGGAGTCTGGTTTGGGCGTGTGCCTTGCAACATGGAGCGCAGGGAACCGGCGTAGGGGTTTAGAGAGGGCGAGGGCGAAGGCGAGGAAGAGTACGAAGAAGAGAATGATGACGGCAGCACAGGACCAGTATTATTGGCGCTGGTGTTTACTAGGGGGGAAGAGGAATTGGGAGGTAGTCTGGGCTGCAGATATGCAGGCGCAATTGGAGGAGCACGAGAGCTCTCGTGAAGAGGGGCGTCGTGTAGATGATCGCGAGTGGCATGCCCTTGGCTCTGGTGCAGGCCGTGACCCAAGGCTCCGGCATTAGAGGCATGTGTAGAGCTGTCGCTGTTTCCCTGGCGTGGATTATCAGAGTGCGGGCTTGCGTGACGAGACCAGAAGGACGGGCGATGCGCCATTATCCCCTGTGCGCTCAGACGTGCCAGTTGCCCAAGCTCAAGCGCGGAAGAGAGCAGTGACGAATGCAACAACAAGAATGCGTCACTGAAATTACAAGACAAAAATGAGGTAAAGAAGGGCTAGTCGGGGGTTCTGTAATTGAAGGCTAGTGAGAGAAGCCCCCTTTGTCAATAATTCATACTCATACGAACAGTTGGAAGGGAAAAAAGGTATAGCTTGTGAGGTTGCAGAAAGCGGTAGAGGCACGGGACTGTAGGCTAGGCAAAGAGATGGCGCACTTTGCACGTGAGCGGCACTCTTGTGCTAGGCCCCGTGTTTTGCAATCCGCTTCTTTTTCTCCAGCACAGCATTTCCATTTTTAATCATGGCATTCAGCGCGTATCTCAGCGCACCCAAATTGGTGCAGCTCGCAGGCGTGGAGCTGTACTCGCGGCGATACGACTGGGGGCCTTTGGCGCTGAGCGACCTTGGGCAGATTCTGGTGCGGCATGTGTGCTCGGCAGGGCGCACTGCCCAGTGGAATGAGCTACGACATGAGCTGGATTCGGTGCTGGTGCGTAGCGAGGGCTGCACGCTACGGCAGTTGCTGGGGCAGCGTCTTCGGCAGCTGCAATCTGTGGATGAGCTGCATCGGTTCTTCGACGGCGTAAGACAGCTGGTGGTAGAGGCCGAAGAGGCGCGGGGGCAGGATCGGGCAGACAGCGAGTCGATGCAGCTAGACTCTGAGAGTGTGTTTGGCATCTTTGTGCGGCGGTGCAGCTTGGCATTTGACCAGCTGGAGTTTCACCAGATAAGCAACCTGTTTGCCGAGTGGCAGCAGGCAGCAGAGATCATTAGCGCAGACCACAACGTAGCAGCGCGGCCAGTACGGCGGTCGCGCATGGAGGCCGAAGAGGCTGTTGAGCATGAGATTGGTCAGCTGGAGGCTGGAGCGCACACAAAAGCCGAGAGGCAAGATTTCATTAGCGGGCACGGGCGGTCGCACTATCTGGCGTACCTCAGCGACGTGGGCTCGGGTGAGAGCGAGCGCGCGTCGGCAGAGCTGCGGCGGTTCTTTGACAGCGACAGCCGCGCAACGCACCAGAACGCGCTGCTGCACTTGGCGGGCATGCGCGCTCAGGTGGGCATGAGCAATGGGGCGCGACTGGCTCTAGCTGAGGCAACTCACGTGGCACGCGACAGCCAAGACCACCTGTGTCTGATGTATGCCCAGTGCTGGGAGACGCGCCTTTTGCTCGATGAGCATAGTGCCGCTGCAGCGCAACAGGCCGCATCGGCGCTGGTAGCCAAGGCTGCCGCGCTGGGCAACCGCGATATGTTGGCTGCTGGCAGCATCTACGTCGCCGATGCCTTGCTGCTGGGTGAGGCTGGCCCTCGGCGAGCGCTTGAGGCAGTAGTGGCGGCCCGAGCGCTGGTAGTCGAGCTTGGAGTGTCGCACTTGAGAAGCGACTTGTGGCGGTGCTCGGCAAGGGCATGGGCGCAGCATGGCGGCAGGCGTGTGGCTGAGCTGCATGAAAAGATGGCTTGAAATGAACGTATATTTGTTACTATCCGATGTAGAGTCTCTTCTACACGGCTGGCGCTGGCTTGCGTGGCAGCAGGCGCTCAGAGATACGGCGACGCAGCTCCGTAGCAGCGTGAGTGGCCTCGGCACGGATGGAGGAGGCGACAGCCGAATTCTCCTGAGCGCGCCGCACCAAGTAGGGCATGACCTCGTGAAGAGGCCCGTAAGGCACGTACTTGTACACTGGGGCACCCAGGGCAGCTAGGGCGTAGCTAGTGGCGTCCTGCATGCCCAGCAGCTGTCCAAACATCACAGCGTCGCCCGCGTCAACGCTCAGGCGCTGCAGCTGCTGTAGCACTCGCTCGATCGAGGCGTTGTTGTGGGTAGCCACAAACACAGCTGGCTGCTGGGCGGTTGCTTGGCTTGCAATCTCGTCAACAAGGAAGGCAGTGGCGGCGTCGTAGGCTGCGTGGGTGTCGTTGAGAGTGGCGTGAATGGGTGACGTGTACCCCTGCTCGGCAGCCCGCTCTCGCTCGAGCTCCATGTAGGCGCCACGCACAAGCTTTGCGCCAAAGCGCCAGCTCTCGTGCCTTGCCCTTGCATAGTCGTCACGCATGCGCTGCAGGGCATCGACGCGGTACATCTGGTACGTGTTAAAGACCACTGCACGCGATGTGTTAGTCTCGCGCTGCAGCACGCCGGCTACCCGGTCAATAGCTGGCTGGAAGTACGAGTGCTCAGCATCGATCATCACTCGCACTCCATGCGACTCTGCTGCCTGCACCACTGCGCGGGCCCGTGCCAGCAGCCGCTCAAAGTCGGCTGCATCGTCTGCATCGGCTGAGCCGTCCGACATGCGGAATAGGACTCCTGGGTCGGCTAGTCCCGTAACCTTGACAGCCACAAAGGCCCCATGCCCCTGCGCTGCCATGTGTACGCTGTGCAGATACTCCTTGGCCAGTGCGTCTGCTCGCACGTTGGCCTGAGCGCGAGTGTCGTTTCCTGAGCCGAGGTCAGCCTCGGCAGAGTAGTCGAGTATTGCCCCGATCCCCGCTCCCTGCAGCCTCCGCATAGTCTGCACGATTTCACGTTCGGTCTCGCCTGCACAGAACCATGCAAAGAACGTCCGCCGCACTACTGCGCCGCTAAGCCAGCCCAGCCGCGCCTGCTCCAGCCCACGCAGCAGCCCTGGCGCCGCTCGCACGAGCCCCGTACTGCCACAGCATCGATACACTGCCCATGCCGTCGCCAGCTGCCCTGCCGACAGCCGAGAGAGCGCAAGCCGCGCGTCGGGCCGAAGGAGCCCCCCAGAAGTGCCCTCGGACGGTGCGTGTAGCGCCCGAGCGAGTCTAGTCGTAGCACTGATGCGCCCTAGCGATGGTGAATAGAGTCTTGGTGCCCCTACGCGGGCGCCTGCTAACATGCTGCTGCTTCTGTGTAGCAAATGGAGTGAAATTTTTTAAAAGATGATAACAGAGTGAGTAGAAGAAAAAAGGAGGATGGGTGTGGTCTTTTATACAAATGCGGAACACGCACCCCAAAAGCGGATACATGTCTCCCACGCTCGCTGCCCTTGCTCATTTCCTGGCACGGGGTTCATGTGACAGACACACCTCTCCGCCACCTTTCTGGATCTTACAACCGATCGTATGGAAAACTTACAAAACAATAATCAAGCCCTAAACACAAGATTAAAAGCAGCAACAAAATCAACCTCCCTTTACTCAGTGCCGCTGCTGCTGCGGCAGCGACTGCTCTGGCACATACGGCTTAACCGCCGTCACTGTCACTATGTCGCCCAGGTTGTGCTTGCAGTGAGGGCACACGTGGATCTTCTTCTTTAGCCTGCGTGACATGAACGGGATGAACGCCAGTGGCCAAAACACTAGTGCAATTGCCACTGCCGCCACAACTGTCTTGGTTCCCGTCTTCGTCTTGATTTGCGTTACAATTGGCTGGAGGCACTTGGGGCAAGTGAGGTTGGCTGGCATGTCCTTAACCTCTATGTATGACCCAGGTGGAAGCCGCACGCCCTCTACGCCATCTACCACCACCGTTTGCCCCACTGCATCCTGCTGCTGTTGCGCTGGTGAGGGCCCCAAGCCTGGGGCACTGGCTCCAGAATTATTGTAAGGTCCGTAGGGAGACTGAGTGGCTCCTGAATCACCATAGGGCCCGTACGGCGGCTGAACTGCTCCTTGTACTGCTGGAGCTGCTGGAGCTGCCCGGCTGTTGTATAAAGGCGGGTCGTCGTATAGTGGCGTGGTTTGCGAATTGGTCTGAGCTGCCTCAACGTTTCCCGCTCTGTCGGCCTCGGCTAAGCGCTGCTTCTCGTCCATGTTATCTAAATATTGAAAGAATGAATGAAAAATGAAAAAAAGTAAAGAGCAGAAAAGCGTCCTTCAAGAAAAAATAATGTCGTCTTTTGTAGCCAAAGTGCTTGCGCTCTTTCAAGCGATCTATTGCCTTCAAATCTAAATATAGATTGCTTTGCATGACAACACTTTCCATTGGATTAAAGCAGATTTTTGCCTACAGAAAGCGTCTCCACGTCGCTTGTGTGTAGCAGCAGCATCTTTTGTGTTTCCACATCTAGAATTCCTCCATGCCCCTTTGTGTTGAGGACGGGGTCTTGATTTCCTTATCGACATTTCACGTGATTTCTTGGCAACCACGACCATTGTATAAAGCAATGGCGCCCGTTAAGCTGGTGAGAACCCAGCCAGATACTTGCTTGGCACAGCTGCTTGCCCACCCCATGACACAATGCCCCAGGGTGTCTAAACAAGCGCGCCTTCGAACAATACCCGCCAATACATAATGTCTGCGGAAGAAATAGGGAGAACTCTGCCCGTCCTGGCTTGCTTCGTGCAGGCCCTTTTGTACAAAAGGCAAGGCGGCGGCGGCGGCGGTAGTAGTAGTTGAGCATCCCGCCTGTTGAATTTTTTGCCTTGTGACGATGTGTAGTGCTGACCCACGCCTTGTCTGCATATTTTTTTTGCAATCCGTACCTGGATGGCGGCAGAGTCAAGCACATGAGAGCTGACTGCTGACTGCTGACTTTTGTCGCTGCAGTGCGCAAAAAAGTAGCCATTATTAGCCCTGCCCGGCCAATGCCGAAAATCAGCCCAGCTTTTTTTTATTTTTGCAGGCTCAAGGAAGGAATCATTCATGCAATGCCGACGCCTGTGTACGCCCTTCGGACATGTACTTGTTTTATGGCTCCCAAAGCCCGACTAGAACGGATTGTGTCCACTTTTTTGTCTCGTCATGTGCCTTCTCGGAACGTTGACAAGTAGGCAGCTAACCTCCTTTCCGTCGCCTGCCGCTGACAGATACTTTCGCCAAATACGGTGCTGCAAGTGGCCATTGTCAAGCCAGAAGCTTGGCCATTGTCACTGTCATTGATGTAGCGCGCGCCTTGACATGAACCAGTGTATGTGTGCGTCAAAGGATGGTAGCATGTGTTGATATATTTACAAACAAATGAAGGCGGCGTTTAAATGCAACAGGAGTATTGAGGCATTAGCAGCCGACAGTGTCTAGCATGGGCTTTTTGGCCGCAGGCAATGATAATGATAATGATAATGATATCGAGTTAAGCGATATAGTGCATGGCATGGTACTGGTTAGTGCAGCCCATCGTGGGCCAGCATCTTTGATACCTCGTCGCGAAATGAGTCCTTACGCCGCGACAGCGGCAGCGCAAAGTGATCTGGCGCAGCTCCACCAAAGGCGGGCAGCACATCAGTGCTTGTGTGAGCGCCATTTGGGGATAGCGCAATCATCTGGTAGTCATTTCCAAGGATTTCCGATAGCGGCGGCAGACGTGGCCGTGCTACTCCGTCGCTAAACGGCAGCACACAAGCCGTCGTCATAGCTCGCTCCGATGATGCATGTCGAGGCGCATGACAATCTATGTCACCCAAGGAGTGCAGCTGGTGCTGCTTCCGGTGCTCGGTATGGCAAAGGTCGTAGCTCATTGGACTAGTAAGTGGCGATTGCGCTTGTCCACTGTCATACACAAGACGGGGAGATTGAAGCAGTGGTAGGCGATTTCGGTGCAAAAGATGCTGATGCTGATGCTGATGCTGATGCTGGTCTGCTGGCGCTGGCTGGGTTTGAAAACCGCTGCCGCTGCCGCTGTTGTTGCTGCAGTCAGCGGTAGGCGGTGTATCCGCTTTCCTTCTTGCATAAATTGCCGGTGGTTGCGCTAGGGCTACAGCAGAAATCCCTTTGGATGGTGGCATGTCCATTGCATAGGGTGGTGCACAGGAGTGGGATTGTGCCGGCTGCTGCATATGTTGGGGCGGGGTTGATCTCAGCGCCGGCGGCGCATCTAAAGGCTGGGCCCGCCCCGGCAACTCGGATGCCCAGGCAGAGCTTCTGAGCGGGTGGTGCTGCACCACCGAGGATATCGAGGGCGGGGCATCCTGGGGCACAATGGCCTGGCCAAATGCAGGGTCGGTAGCTGAGACAGCTCCAGTGCCAGTGGGCAGCGGCGGGTTTCTACAGAGTTCGTCCGGGGCATGTAGGCCGGGAGGTATTGGCGACATTAGCATTGGAGAATGGTGTGGCGGGTAGCGATGTGAATGGCTGTACTGCGGCGACATATTTGAGGGGGCCGGGCAATCCAGATAGCAAAGGGTGCTGTCTTGAGCTGACAGTGGTGGAACGGGCGAGGTCGGTCGGGCATCGAAAGTGCCTGGAGCTGGCATTTGGTGGGAGTTACCGTGTCCAATTCTGTAGCTGTGTCCGTGGTACGGGTGATGGTGACTCTGTGTATCACGGTGCATGTACATGGATGTTGGCGAGGGGTGATTAAAGGCAGGGCCGTGGATAGGCGGGGGACGGATTCGGATGACGCCAGTGTTTGCAACAAAGTCGCCGTAAGTAGAGTAAGCGTCATGGTTGTACGAGCCGGGCTGGTGGCGTGCAGGGTCGACCTGCATGGGCGCGCCGTTCAATGGCAAGTCGGGGTTATGTGGGACGGCAAAGTGAAGCGGTGGGGGTGGGGGTGGCGGCGGCGGCGACAAAGGCGAGTGGCCAGGGTATCCATACGCGTAGTAACTATGCGACACAGCCCAATGTGGGCGGCTTGAGTAGGGTATGCTGCCATCCATCAGCGCCAGAGCTCTGGGACGCGGACCACGCTTGCGGTTGGACGGCTGGTATATGCATGGCCAGTTGAACTTGGCACAAGTGCGGCACGAGGGCCTGCCACCGTCGCACTTGACCTTGCGCTGGCGGCAAGTGGTACAGGCTAGCGACAAGCGCTTGCGCACGGGTGCTGCCTTGTCGTCCTTGTTCTCCGGCGACGCGTCCCCAGGCGAGGGAGAGACAGCACTCTGAGGCGGTCCTGTGGAGAGCATATTTACATGGGCTTTGGTGGGTATACCACTGTGGTGTGGTTGGGCCGGAGTCGGAGAGTCCATGTCTGGTACGACGGTAGCATCTGACAGCATCAGTCGGCTATAAGTAAGAAAGAAACGCCAGGCAGGAGAAAACAGTACAGGTGAATAAAATGCTCGGGCAGGTGGGGGGGCGGGCGGGGTTTAAAAGGAAAAGGTGAACAGAGATGCTTGGACAAAGGACGTGAGCCCGGCTGTGAACAGACGCGCGTGCATAGAGAGGAGAGGAGGCGGGCGGGCAGGCAGGCAGGCAGGCAGGCAGACAGACAGGCGGGGGACGTAGGGGATGGGAGGATCTGCAGGGCTCGCGCGCCGACGACCGCTGACGGCGCATGGCCAATCGGGTCGATGCTAGTAGGACAAACGGAGTGGCGGGGAGGCGTCAGCCGTTTTCATACACGCCCCTTGCTGAATGGGATAGTGCCCGGCAAGCCACGCCGTCAGGAACTGCCACTACTACCGCTTTAGGCCACATGCTTGGCTCTGGTACGCAGGGTCGAAAAATGCTGTGTGAGGCGGCCCGCATGGAGCACAGGGCAAAAATTCGGAGGGGGCGAGCTTCAGGAACTCAAATAGGCCGGAGCCCTGACGTTGCAGAAGCATAGGAACTCCGATGGTGGAGACCTGTGCGCATTTCTTACCTCTATACGTGGGTGCTCCAGCTGGGGTGTGGTGGCGGCAGCGGCAACGGCAATGCGATGACTCGGAATGTTCGGCGGCAAGCAGCAGCGGTGGGCGCATGTATGTGCGGCAAGAGACGCGCAAAAAATAGAAAGTGCAAAAATAAGCCAGGAGCAAAAGCAAAAATGGATGGCAGTGGAGAAGAGAAAGGCTGAGCGGGGGGAGCGGGCGGTACAAGAGTGTTAGCAGAGGCGTCGCACGGCATGCGAATGCGCGCAGCCTACGACGCTTTATGAGTGCACCCGACCGGATGATTTGGTCACCGAGGCCAAGACAAAACCCCCCGACCACTGACCACTGGGGGTGTTGCCTACCCTCCCCTGGGTTCGCGGGAGGAGTAACAGATGTCCCCCATGATCCATTGTCCATCTGCGCACCGGACGCCCGCGCCAGCAGGGACTCTAGGGGCGAGAGCTGAAGCCCGATGCAGTCCCTTTAAAGCTGGCACATCTTTTGCATGGATGATCGGCAAGAGCACCCAAAACCACAGCTCCAGCTTGCTTCGTACGATCGGGCGGCTGGCGGCTGGAAGCAGCGGCGACAATGTTCTGTGGCGGCATCGGCAGGCTCGGCGGAGATGGCATTGTGCGGCGCCGATAACTTGCGCTTGGGTTTTCCACGCTCTCCCTCGCTGAGCAAAAAACACATGTAGGGGGCCTCCTCCGCTTGGCGCCTGTGAGAGTGAGAGAGCTGCAAAAGGTAGTGTGCCGACAATGGGCCGCTCCTGCACACATCTGACACATGCCTTGCGCCGTTGATATTGCCATTGCGAGACCCACGCCCCACCCTCTTCCTTTGTACCTGAGTTTTTCCTTATCAGCTTTACGAATATCTGCCATGATCCGCCTGCCTCTCCTCGCCCAGCGCCTAGCTGTGACTGCCACTGCCCGGCGCGCTCTGTCTACAGCATCGAGGCCCTTCCGCGTAGCATTTTCCGAGCTGGCAGGCCCATCGTCGCCCGAGTGCGTAGCCACTGTCACCATGGCCTGCGCCAAAGCCAACTCGTTCGACTTTGCAGCGCTTCAGGGTCTCAGCCACGCACTGGCGCAGGTCGAGGCGCATGTGGGTGTGCGCGGCCTAGTGCTGCAGTCAGGTACTGCGGGGTTCTTTTCTGCTGGATTCAGCCTACCAGTCTTCCACGGCATTGCTCAAGCTGACTTTGAGCGCCTGTGGGCGCTTTCCAGAGATGTCTTTCGTCGCCTGTACGCCCTCCCCGTGCCGTCCATAGCTATTATTGACGGGCACGCACTAGGCTTGGGCTGTGCTCTGGCCATGGCCTGCCACCACCGCTACGCAGTGCACTCGCCAGGGCTTATTGGCCTCAATGAGGTTGCTGTCGGCCTACCTGTGCCTCAGTGGCTAGCCGAGCGGTTCCGCGACTTGACTTCGCTGCGCACTGCCGAGGAGCTCCTGTCTACTGGCGCCTCGCTCCCTGTTGCTCGCGCCCTGCCTCTGGGCCTGATCGACGCTGCCTTCGACTCTTCCAATGATGTGGCAGCCGCCGCACACACTCGCCTGCGCCAGTGCGCTACTGCTCCCCGTGCCGCCCAGGCTGAGACACTTGGGGCTTTGCGCCGCGACTACCTGGCCCGCTTTGACGCTGATTGTGAGCGCGACACAGAGCTGCTCTGGCGTGCTGTTAGCAGCTCCGACACTCAGACCATCATCCAAGATGCCATCGCCCGCCTTGCGAAGAAGCGCCCCAGCACAGGTGCCGCTTAAATACCGAGGCTTTTGCAGTCACACTCGCACGCCTGTCGCTCTTACTGCTTTGTCGGAATGCGCAAGCAGCCGGCTTCCGTTAGCTAGGATTTTGCCTAAACCGATCTCTTATCCCTGTCTCGCGCTACTGCTTCTCGTTAATTTCTTCCCCAAGTGCCCACAAGCGTGTTTGCCCAACAATTTAACTGCTCATGTATCAATAATGATAGCAACACAATATACTAGCTATATGGCATAGGCGGGCCATACTCACAGCTCCACGCGCAGCGGCCTCTCCGTCTCCTCGATTTTGAGCTCGCCACAGTCAGCAATCACAATCTTGGCCTTGGGCCTGTCGCCAGCACTGGTCGGCGCATTTTCGATCGCCTCTACAACGTCCATGCCGTCAAGCACCTTGCCAAACACGACGTGGCGCCTGTCCAACCACGGCGTAGCCACAGTCGTGATAAAGAACTGCGACCCGTTGGTGTTCTTGCCGGCATTGGCCATTGACAGCATCCCAGGCCCCGTGTGGCGCAACTTGAAGTTTTCATCGTCAAACTTGTTGCCGTAAATCGACTTGCCGCCGGTGCCATCGCTGTTGGTAAAGTCGCCGCCCTGGATCATAAAGTTCTTGATAACCCGGTGGAAGATGCTGCCCTTGTACCCAAAGTCCTTGTCAGTCGACGTCGAGAGCTCAAGGAAGTTCTTGGCCGTCAGCGGCACCGTCTTGCCAAACAGCCCAATCACAATACGCCCCAGGTCCCTGTCGCCTTGCTTCATGTCAAAGTACACCTTGTTGGTAACCACTGGGCCGCGGGCCGCCTCTACCAGCCGCGCGCTAAGCGCCATCATCGCAAGGATGACAAAGTAAAATACTCCCGACGCCCTCAGCAGTGCAACTGGAATCCTCATTGTTCAGCGTTATAAATCTCGTTTAAAATTAAGAGCAGAAAAGAGATGCGAGCGAAGGCAGAGTGCGCCGAAAGCAAAACACATGCCTGCTCTTTCCACACGTCACGCTTGATCACAATCACCGCATTAGCTGCATGTGTGATCTATGCACGGCATCCAACTTTTGCTCAGCCCACGGGCCTCTTTTTTTAGCTCCACGGAAGAAAGGAATGTGTCCTTTGCGCTTCGATTTCTGCATTCCTCAGCTCCATCTTCCTCGGTCTCTACACGCAATTTACAGCTATTGTAGCGACGGCAAAGACGACAAGTTTGTTTCTAAAGTATCTCTGGTGGAATCCAAATGAGTTCGTCCTTGGTTCAGACAGCCGTGCCCATCGTGGCCTACTGCGCGTCGTCCATTACAATGACCCTAGTCAACAAGCTGGTGCTCTCGAGCTTCCAGTTCCACATGGTCTTTTTCATGCTTGCCGTTCAGGCTTTTGGCAGTGTTGCCTTGATGGTCCTTGCCAACCGCCTGGGCCTCAACGTCAAGTACCGCGCTATGAACATTCCCGACGCCAAAACGTGGTTCCCAGTCGCCTGCTCGCAGGCCTTTATGTTGTACACCGGCGGCAAGGCTCTCGAGTACCTCAATGTGCCTCTCTTTACCGTATTCAAGAATCTGACCATCATTGCCGTGGCTTATGGCGAAAAGTGGGTCTTTAGCGCCGCCGTCACATCGCTAATGCTCGCTTCGTTTGGTCTGATGGTGCTATCTTCGATCGTGGGCGCTTGGAACGACCTTACTTTCAACGGCTGGGGTTACTTTTGGATGTCCTTTAACTGCCTCGCCTCGGCCATCTTTGTCATTCACATGCGCAAGGTTATCAAGCAAGTCAACTTCAAGGACTTTGACACCGTCTACTTTAACAACCTGCTCACGCTTCCCCTATACATGGCGCTCAGTGCTGTTCAGGAGAACTGGTCTGGCTTCTTTACCTACTATTCGGACAATGCTCACAACGCCGAGCTGCATTCCTTCATTCGCGGCATGGTTATCTCGGGCATTGCTGCCTTTGCCATATCCTACTGCTCGCCTTGGTGCCTACGCACCACCTCGTCCACCACCTACTCGATGATCGGTGCCCTGAACAAGCTACCTATCGCCATCTTTGCCATGATGTGGTTCCCTGACCCCGTCTCCGCTGGTGGCGTACTAGCCGTGTTGCTAGGCTTTGGCGCTGGCCTCGTCTACACCCACGCCAAGAACGTTCAAAAGCGTGACGTGCCACAGGGCGCTCAAGTTCTCCCGCCTCCCATTGCAATGGACAGGCTTGACCAGCCTGACGGCTCCAAATAGACCATTTCTTTTCAGCGTTTGTTCTTTCGAATTAAGTGACTACTTTTTTGGTATGCTTGTCGCTGATACCCCTACGCGCAAGCCTTAAGCGTGTCCAGACCAGGCTCACAGGCCCCAGCAGCCCGATCAATCTTCTCAAAGGCAACATAACCATGAACCTTGGAGCTATAGAAAAGGCAGCACGCCGGCTTGAATGGCGGCTCCTCACCTTCGCTTATCAAGAGAGCGGGCACACACAATTAGAGAAAAACTTCAATATAATACATTATTGTACATCTAAAAGACAGCTAACAGGCTAACGGCTCCTGATAACCTGAAAGCGCGTCGCATTGCTTGGGCAAAGGTCTACAGCCACACTACTACAGCAAGAACAAGAGTTAGAATTACGCGCAAAGGTGAAAATACAAAAGCAAGCGAGGGCTTCAGTACTAAAGCTGCCTGTTCAGAGTCGCTGTGCTGTGCTCAGTCAAAGTTTATAAGGTAGCTAGGAAATTTTCGTCATTAGACGGCCCGGATCTCAGAAAGACACCCAGGCGAATAAATAAAGTCAAATGCCCGACTCATCATCGACAGCAACAGCGGAAACAAGCGGCATGAGCACTACATTGGCCACAGGCTATCTAGATAGATAGATACGTACATTCAAAGGGCAAGAGCTGAAGGTGGCTTCCCGGTCGGCCAGCAGAACCTAAGCAGCAGCAGCTGTAAAATGCAAAAACAAACAAGTAATCAGTGCAGTGTCGCGCCATCTCGCATGCTCAAAGTAGATACTGAATAGTGCGTGCTCTCAGCCAAAATTTATAAGGTAGCTAGGTGTTTGTCGTCATTAAACATCCTGGGTCTCAGAAAGACACCCAGGCGAGTAAATAAAGTCAAATGCCTGAATCATCATCGATACACGTAGAGACAACAGCGGACAACGAATTGAAAGTACTTACCAGTGCTGCACAGCCAGAGAAATGCCCAAGCCGAGGTGGACATGAGCAGATCTAGCACGAAAAAGAAAACATGAGGGAAAACACTACAGAGATAAAAGCAGGAGCAAGCCACCTCCCAAGCACTTTGCGCCTTTATAGCCCGGGCCAGCACAAAAAAATTTTGCATTGCAAATGCCCACTTGATCGACCCACCAATCACTTGATCCGATTCATGTCAATTGAGCTGATGCCTAAGCTAAGAAAAAACGACTAGCCCTGGCCGATGCCTAGAGCTCATCCTGGCGCAGCTCTCGCGTGCCATCCCTGTCCACCACCTTGATCGTATAGTCGGCAAAATCAATGATAAAGCGCGTCTTGAGCGCCTCAAAGCACTGCTTGACCAGCGCCTTTGCACCATCCAGCGTAATGTCTGGTGTGTACTCGCGGTCCATGACTGCATACAAAAAGTAGCCGCAGTATCCATGAGACGCAAACGGAACCTTTGCCATTGCCGACAAGTAGTCGATCCAGTAAAGCGCAGCTTCGCCCGTGCCCCTGTCATACCCGGCCACGAGTAGGTTTACATGCGAAGGAGAGCGCGACCGCAGCGCGTCGGCCAGTTCGCCACGGATAAAGCTAGCAGTCTCGCTGGGCGACAAGTCCTGCGAGTTGCGCACGCTATACAGCTTGACGTTGCCCTGAATGTACTCGGAAAAGTTGGATGTGTCCCCGGGCTCGCCCGAAACAGACATAAACGTGTGTGAGGACAACTGGCACGTTTTGTCCTGATTCTTCTTCATTTTGAGAATCGAGCTCACAACGCTCTTGTCCGTCACCGAAATGACGAAATCCCGGCCAGCGATGGCAAATTGAGCGTCCATTATTACCGAGGCTGGTATGTGTCACTTGGCACTGTGCTGGCGGAAATGAGATTGCGATTGTGTGTACAAGTGCAAAAGACTAGAAAAAAGTAGCAGTGGTGAAGAAAGAGCTACAATATGCCAGGACAAGCTGGTATGTGCATGAAAATGGGCATACGTAATCGCTCCCCTCGCCTTCTGTCGTTGATTGGCGGCGCCAAGTAAGCTAAGCACGTGATTCAGTACTACTAGCTCTTCTCTTTTTTGGCAGCATGCTGTCTGCGGACGGCGGCTGCGGCCCAGTCGATAAATGTGAGTGGCAATAATAGTGACATTTGGAGATATGGTAGTAGTGAGCTTTTTAGGGAAGAGCAGTGCACTTGCAAGCAAAAATGGCAGGCGCTGGCCCGCCATGGTCCAGACCAATGCAATATGCATCAAGCAGAATGCTGCTCGCTTGCAACGATACGCTCGCCAATGTATAGATTAATGTAGGTCTGGGCTGTGATGTTCTTGTGTGGGCTTCCGATCGACGGATGCAACTTCTTAGCCATGTTATGAGAGTGGCAGCCATTCGCTGGCACTGCTTGGCGTGCCACCTCTAAGCAAATAGCTGATGATAGTGTGCACATTACTTGTCTGTCAGTGCATCTCACTTTCCAAAGTGATCCGCGCTAATCGCCTCTCCGTGCTGGCTCTATTCATGAGATGCTGTAGAATGAGTTTCTAAACATTTGGCCTTATAAAATGAACGGCTTCTGCTCACACGTCCTGCTAGCAACATAACATTCCTTCATCACAGTGATACACGCCTTTTCGCACCAGTAATTGAATTGACCCAACGTTTAACAATGCGTGTTGCCACCTCTATTGCAGTTCTCGTTGCGCTTTCTGCGCAGTCGGTCTTTGCTGGCCAGCTCCGCGCTTCCATTGAGTCTGTCCCATCATCTGAGCCCGCACCATCTTCAGCACCACCTGCATCGTCGTCAGCTCCTATGCCATCATCAACACCTCCTGCATCGTCCTCTACTGTTGCTCCTTTACGCTCGACCAACCCTGGTGGCCATGCCCAACCTGCCTACGTTCACCAATCCTATGGTGATTACAACAGCAAACCGGCCAGCAGCCAGATTGTTTCCGCAACCGCATATGAAACACTTGCCCCATCGACTGCCTATGTTACCGTCACCTCTACTCCCAGCCCAAGCACCTCTACTGTAGTGGTATCGCCATCGTCGAAAGCCGACTACAACACGGCTCCAGCTTCTGACTACGACACGGCTCCAGCTTCTGACTACGACACTGCTCCGGCTTCTGACTACGACACTGCTCCGGCTTCTGACTATGATGCTGCTCCAGCCTCCGATTACGACGACAACAATGACTACGACTACGACAACAATTACAATGTCAACACTGTTGTGCAGATGGCAGGTGCAGTGACGGCCAATGGCGGTGCGCCCGTTGCCACAATTGGCTCTTGCCCCGACATTACCGTCACTATCACCAACCAGGTGTTCGCTACCCTGGTCACAACCATTACCCCCTCATTGTTAGCAATTCCTGCCAGCACCCCCATCCCAGTAAAATAATGTCTGGAGAGCGCATTTTACAAAGTGTGCGAATATAAATTAGCTCTTTAATTTGCTTGGTCAATAAATATCCTACATCTCTCACGCGAATTTTTAATGTGTGGGGACATTGCTAAAGTCAATAATGTCTTCCCCAGACCAATTACACCATGTGCAGTAGTGTCATCATATTGGGTTTCCCATCACTTTTTTTTTCCTAGAGATCCCGTGGAGCTGGGCGGCGGTTGCATAGTGATACCCCGTTGCTGTGGAACATCTAAACAGCCTCGTACCTGACACGCCGTATAGTTACTAGCAACCAGCATTGACAGATGACAGGAGTGAGTACTTAAGTACCATGGCAAAAGCCAGCTATTTGCCTCATGGCACCAATCCTTAGTGTATACTTCATTTAACCATTATTTTGTCATTTTCCAAATCCCTTACCCATTTTACTACACCAACTTAATTGTTATGCGCCAATCCCTCACACTATCACTATTTGCCGCCGCCCTGGCCAGTGCCACCCCAGCATATGTTGGTTCTCAGGCAGGAGCCGGTTACCGCCCATCAGCCAATGCCAATCACCACCCACCCACTCCATCTTACCCGCATCCGCCACCAAGTGCTGGTAATTCGTATGCACCAATAGTGCCACCATCATACAGCTATTCTTCCGCTAAGAATCCAGCTTATAGCAACGCCTCTCCTAGCGCTGCCGCCCCTGGCTACGGAGTGGCCAAACAACCAAAGTCACCTTATGCGCCAGCACCAGCACCAGCACCAATGTCGACAAAGCCACCCTACACACCACCAAAACCTACCTATTCGGCCTATTCACCGCCACCGCCAGTTAGCCCACCTAAGATCCCTACTGCTAAGCCATATGCGCCAGCACCACCTCCCGTCAATGCTTCATATGGTTCTACTGCAAAGCCCTACTCCGGACCCGCCTCTGTTTCCCACAGCACAGGCGCCTACCATTCACCCAGCTCGTCCCAAGGAAGTGTCTATGGATCCTCTGCCCCAAGCCCATCTCCTTATGCGCCACCGCAACCTCCAGCTCCCCACACATTGGCCCCTGCTCCTGCACCATACAGACCAGCCCCTGCTTCGTCGATTGACTTATCCACGCCCGCCAAACACTACTCGAGCACTGGAGCCACTACCGGCTATGACTCGGACCTATACTCAGTGGCCCCCTTTGTCCCTCAGTACTGGGACACCGACAGTAATGACCAGGAGTATGGCAGTCAAATATACCCGGAGGTGGTTGCTACTGCCACCCAGCCCAAGCTCACTCCATATACCTCTGCGTCATCCTACAGTGTCAGCTCTGGTGGAGTCGGCGCCTACTCTGCACCCACCACAAGCTCTGCCTACTCGGTAGCAGGATACAGTTCGTCAAGCGCCAACAATGCTTATTCGGAAAGCCAATCCAGCGCCTACTCCAGTGCTGATAGCGCCAATATTGTCCCAGTCACCAGCATCTGCTATGCAAGCACTAAAACCGTCTATTCGACCAGCACTGTCTACGCCACTGAGATTATTTCTGACACACCAGGGTATTCTTCAAACAACAGCGAAGCAAGTCAGTCCAATGCGTATATCTCACCTAGCTACTCGACGATTGCCACTGTGACGCAGTACCAGATGGAAAGCAATGTGCCTACGCAATACTCGACATCAGAAAGCGAGAAGCCATATCCGACTGAGAGTGCGACTTGCAGCAACAGCATTGCATCAAAGTCGGTTAGCGATGTGGCTGTGCTTCTAAGTGCTACCATTCATATCCATGCAGTTGCTGCCGACGACGAGTACGATGACGAACCAAGCTCAGAGTCCGCCTACAAGGCTGACCCATCCTCTGCGTATTTGCCCCCCTCTACTCCCACATTCACATCACCTCCTGCCTGTACCAGCTCTCCTCCATTAAAGCCTGCTGGGTACTATGCAATGAACTACTACTTTGTAGGCAAGGCCTCTAGCACTGTTTCGGCGGAGGATAACAACGAAGGCGATTCCGATGACGAGCATACTATCCTTATTACTGTTGGGCACTCCGCGTACTAGAGCATCAATTTAGCTGAGTTCTCTGTTTTAACCCGCTTAGCCATTCCATTTAATAAATTCAGCCCTCATAAAAATGCCACTCAATAATTGAGCCACGCTGTGTGAAAACGATAGCCATTGGCTAATTTAAAGTGGATCAAGAGTAATACGAGCCGTGCAACACATGCCAAAACATGTAGTGACCAATCTTCTGTTGTAGTCATTGAGTATTATTAGAAAAAGAATAGTCAAGAACCAAGGGATTCAAAAAGAAGAACGAGTGCTAGAAGGGAGCTTGTGCCCTAGCCCTGGCAGAACAGATCAACAGTACCGCTACTAGGCCAGAGTAGTAGAACATATTTGTAAATAACAACATCTTCCACATCCATTTGGCTCTACTTGACAATGAATGTGCCACCATGCTTTTTGACAGGCATGGGTATCCATTAAGGTTGGATAGCCGGACAATGTGTTATTCACACAACCATGTGAATGTGGCTTGTGAATTTACAGTAGCATTCTTCACAAGCCATGGCTCCAGCTAGCAAAACAACTCGAACCAACAAGCAAACATACCCTTGTGTAACGCAAGAAGCAAATAGTGAGAGGATCCTGGGAATGTTGGGTTATCTGCATAGTTGGAGCTAAAAAATCAGATTGCTAATAACAAAGATTGGCACATTTCCGGGAATAGCGGAAAGCACTATACCTCCATTAGTGTCTACATGGCTGCTTCCTGACTAAGAAGCTAGTAACACTTATCACCTTTACCAAACTCTCTCTGCTTCTTCAACTACAGCTAGTTTTTATTACTTCTTTTTAGATTTTACTTACTCTGCCAGCTTAATATGCCTATAGACGTCTTTCTGAGCGGTCTAAAGTCTCAGACTATTGACCTGTGCACTGTTGACACGATTTCATCCTTTGCAAATATTCCCTACTATTACTACTACGCCAACGATGCCGACAAGCCGAATTTTATGCCCACAGAGCTGCTGCAAGAATCTCTCTTCGCGACTTTAGCTGAATTTCCTATTTTAGTTGGGCACCTGATAATGACCGATAGTGGCCGCGCCAAGGTTGTGGTTGACAAGGACAGCCTCAACGCCCCCGAGCTATTAGAGTCACAGAGTGACATTCATTTCCGCGACCTGCAAGCTGCCAAGTTTGCCTGGAGTGCGCTGCCAGACGGAGTGGCCACAGTTGGCTCAATGACGACTGCAGATGCAGGTGGTAAAATCAAGTTTGTGAATATCCACGTTGTCAGACTGCGGGAAAACAGCGGTGTCGTCATTTTTGTTAACGTTCCGCACTACGTGGTAGACGGGGTCGGATATTGCGAATTTATTAATCGGTGGGCCGAGGTTTGCAGATGGATGCGCGCTGGTGAAGTCCCAAAGAAGCTGTCAGCTTACCAAGGTTCTTTTTCGCGCGACACCCTGACCAAACTCTTGCCCAACAGCTGCCAGGCCTTGGATGACTTGACCAGAGAACTGTTCACGACATCAGGGCTGATGTCCAAATGGCTGGCTTGGATATCGCCAAGGACACGAGGCTTTGTCTTGAGCGCAGTCGCATCACTCACAAGCATTGAGGGACACGTATTCTACCTATCGGCCAGGGGACTCAAAGCACTGCACGCTTTAACTCAAGAGCACTTGTCAGACGGCGAGCGCATTACTGATAACGACATTCTCACGGCCCTAATCAGCATGTCAGTAGCTCAGAGCGAAGCAGAGTGCAGTCAAGAGGCCGTAACTGGAGGTTATTTGGCGTCGCTGGCTGCGTATCTAGTTCCTTCACTCTTTGCGCCGGATAGAGACTTTACTACCAAGTTTGTGTGCGACGCACGGCCACGGTTACCAGACTTAAAAGCCGCCAGGTACACAGGTAACACTGTGTTTGTGCGGTGTCTAGCTAGCAAACTGAAGGACCTTGCTGGAGGCATCACAGGGCAGTCGCTCACGTGTGAAGCTAAGAGAGTACGGCAGACTGTCAATGGCGTCGATGCTCAGTATATTGGGCAGCTCTTTGGCACACTCAATGCTGACCCGTCATGCTTCATGTGCCCTATTGCACAGTCGGTTACCAAAACTACGGTAGTGATATCAAATCAGTCCCGCTTCACGCTCTACAACACCGACTTTGGCAACGGCAAACCAGTGTGGGTGAGTCCAATCACGACATTCTATGCAAATTTTGTATCGATTCTGCCAGCTCCCCCATCTGATGGCGGGTATACGATGTTCGTCACACTGTCAAAGCAAGCTATGGCCAAGCTGTTGCAAAATGAAGCCTGGGTGAACTCTGTAGAACTGTTATATTAGGTTATTGTTTTTTCTTCCCTACTGGATTAATATTATTTATCCGCCATGGCCTCAATCTCTGTAAACTGGTCAGGCGTCAGCTATTGAACTCAATACAATAAGTCAAAGGTGCAGCGTAAAGCCAAACAGTGCAAGTAGGCTAAAACTTTAACTGACCTGTTGGCATGTGGGTTGCCAGGTACACTGGTAAAAACCATTCATACATGTAATAATCTTAGCACTGGGCTACTGATCTTTATCTTAACGCACTATTCAGCAAAGGCAAAGGGCACGTGTACACAGAGGGCAGGCTACTTAAGGCTGACAAGGCCTTGAACAGACTGATCCTACTTTAGGCAGACTGTGGCTTGCTGTCCTTGTAGACGTACGTACGCCTTGCCCTTGCGGAATAGAGTGTCAAGATCACTCTCAGTCAGACGAGACACTGACAACAGATTCATGGCAGAACCTGGAGTGTACAGGACATTGTCAATGCCAATGTCATTGCAATCCTTGCTAATGGCCGCAGTATGACCAGGCTTTGAGCAGTACTGGCAAACAACGTTGTTCTGGGAGGCATCTGCGAACACAGAAGAGTCCTGATCAACACTGGCCATGAGTGTGTCTGTATGCTCGCAGACCATGGTAGCCACCTTTTGAAGGGTGAACAGTGTTGGCTTGATCGTGCCAAAGTGAGTCGCAACTGGCCTAAACTCGTCATTCAGAGATGAGAGGTAAATGAGAGTCACCAGCTGGTCGTAGGATAGGTCAGACGAATCCATGGCTTGAACAATGGACTTGAACGTGGCCGTAAACGTGCGTCCATTCTTGTCGCCTGGCTGCATCTTGCATGCCAGCAGCTTAGAGAGCTGGGCAACAATCTTGCTTGTCTTAGCCGAACTGAACAGCATGTCCAGCTCAGCCCAGAGCTCAAACGCCTTGAGATTCATGTCGTAGTTGGTGTATTCCGGAGCAAGGCAGCTCCGAATGATGATGGAAGCAGTGCCATTAGCCTTCGAGTCATCAATGTCGAAAACAAAATTGCCATTACCGTCATCATAGCGCAAGTCGTTCTCCACAGCGTGGGCAACGCCCTTTGCATGAAGTACGAGATAGACATGGTTTTTACATAGGATAAAGTTCCCATTTCCATCGAATTTGTCAATGTACGCAATGATAGGATCCATTGGCTAGGTCGCTGCGTAGAGAGAAGATAAGAGAAAGTAAGCAGAGCACAACGTGCTGATAACGTGTTGGAGTTATTGAGTATTATTAGAAAGAGAATAGTCAAGAACCAAAGGATTCAAAAAGAAGAACGAGTGCTTGAAGGGAACTTGTGCCCAGCCCTGGCAGAGCAGATCAACAGTACTGCTACTAGGCCAGAGTAGTAGAGCATATTAGTAAATAACAACATAAACCACTTCAAGCTATCTACTCCGATGTTGGCATGATGTCTGTACCTAGTGCTGAGGGGCACAAGTACTTTGTTTCCTTCACTGACGAGTACACCCGTGTTGTTTCTGTAACTGCCATCATGCGCAAGTCGGATGTTCCTGGCGTCTTCAGAAAGTACGTTGCGCTGATGGAGAACCAGCTCGATCTGGCTGTCAAGGCTCTGCAGTCTGATGGTGGCGGCGAGTTTGTCAATGGCGAGATGCGCAGCTTCTGCAGCTCCAAGGGCATCAAGCACTCTGTTACGTCTCCCCACACGCCCCAGCAGAATGGCATAGCTGAGCGCCTCAATCGCACGCTTGTTGACTGCGCCAATGCCATGATGCTCCATGCTCATGTGCCTGTCTCTCTGGCACTTTGCGCTCGATTACGCCGTGTACTTGCACAACCACCTCCCTTCGCGCAGTGTTGGTCTTCGCGCGCCTTTGCAGATGCTGGATCTGCACATCAATGCTCACCAAATGCACACTTTTGGCTGCTTGGTTGAGTGCGAGTTTCCTGTGGACATGCGCCCCAAGCTGGGTCAGCGCACTCAGTCCTGTGCCTATCTTGGCACTGCTGACCACAAGGCGGTTCTCTACAATCTCGCTACTGGTCGGGTGTTCTATTCCTCGCGTGGCAGCTACCATGAGAGCATCTTTCCTTTCGGTGCCTCCACTTCAGGTCCTCCTCCTCCATCTCTCCCTATCTATCGCCATCAATCAAAGCCTACTTTCAGTATCTCTGTTTCTGCTCCAGACACTATTGCTATTCTGGTAGATGAACCAGTCTTGGCTAGTACGGATAATGCTGTCAGTCCTGATGATTGCACATATGACGACGATTCTTCTGTGGGTAGCATTGGGGATTTTGAGCCAGTTGATGAGCAGCCAATGCTGCAGAACGAGCCAGTGGACTCTACAGCAGCAACTGTTCCAGCTTGTTCTCATGGATCTGAGCGTCCTCGTCGTGCTGCAGCTATCCGGAGCCAGCAAGCAATAACATGTTATTTACTAATATGCTCTACTGCTCTGGCCTAGTAGCAGTACTGTTGATCTGCTCTATCAGTGCTAGGGCACAAGTTCCCTTCAAGCACGTCCTTTTTTGAATCCTTTGGTTCCTGACTATTCTTTTTCTAATAATACTCAATAACTCCAACACAACAGAGACCATCAACTATGAGGCCGAAGACATCAACGAGTTCCTTGCTGCTGCCAGCATCAGTGGCCCTCCATCCTACAGTGTTGCCATGCGCAGCAAGGAGTCGAGTCTATTGACAACAACGGTGTTCTTGAGCTTGTCCTGCGTTCTTCTGGCATGCATGTACTGACATCTCGCTGGGTGTTTGTTACCAAGTCGCGAGGCAATGGCCAGCCCCCTCTCTACAAGGGGAGGCTTGTTGTGCGTGGCTTCCAGCAGCGTCCTGGCGAAGACTATGGAGATCTGTTTGCTCCTGTTGTTCAGTACAAGTCGATTCGGATCATCTTGGCACTAGCTGCGCAGCTTGGTCTCTCGGTGCACAGCATGGACGTCAAGACTGCGTTTCTGCATGGCGAGATTGAGGAGGACCTCTACATCGAGATTCCAGATGGAATGACTGGCAGCCGCAAGTCTCATGTTTGCAAGCTCCGCCGCTCCCTCTACGGTCTGAAGCAGGCGCCCAGGGCTTGGAACATGCGTCTGAAGAAGCACCTCTGCAACTCCATGGGCTTTGTGTGCTTGGATGCTGACCAGGGCGTCTACGTCAAGCACTCTGGCTCTGGTGGCATCTGCATTGTCACAACGTACGTCGACGACCTGCTCATTGCTGCCTCTACGTCTGCTGCTATTACAGCAACCAAGGATGCTCTGTCTGCAGAGTTCGAGATGAAGGATCTGGGCCTGTGCACTACCATTCTGGGTATCGATGTTGTTCAGCAGCCTGACCAGATCCGCATCAACCAGGAAGCCGCGATACTTCGTCTACTGGACAAGCATGGGATGCAGGATGCCAATCCGGCTCACACGCCTCTCCCCGTCACTACCAAGCTGGTTCCGATGACTGCAGATGACAAGCTGGCTGACATCAAGGAGTACCAGTCCATTGTTGGATCGCTTCAGTACCTTGCCTGTGTGTCTCGTCCAGACATTGCCTATGCTGCATCTACACTTGGTTCGTTCAATGCCAAGCCGTCTGTGGCACATCTCTCTGCTGCTAAGCACGCTGTTCGCTATCTCAAGCACAGTGCCAAGCTGGGCATTACCTACAAGCGCAGCAACTCGTCTTCTCTCACTGGATGCACGGATGCCAACTATTTTCACTCAGGCTCTACCACGGTGAACATTGGGTATGTTTTCAAGATTGCTGGCGGTGCTGTTACCTGGAGGTCTAAGAAGATCAAGTCGGCGATTCCCCAGTCAACTGCTGAGGCCGAGCTCTATGCTCTCAATGCTGGTGTTTGCGAATTGCTGTGGATCCGCGATTTGTTTGAACAGCTGCACATTGGTATGCCCAAGCCAACAGTTCTTTGTGACAACCAAGCGGCAGTCCAACTTGCACGTTCTGGGAGTCTCACTGAAGACAACAAGCATTATCGTTGCAAACTTCGGCTACCTCACAACCAGTTCCAGCTTGGACTGTACGAGCTTGAGCATGTTCTTTCTAGAAGCAAGGCTGCCGATTATCTGACAAAGTCTCTTGGCCCTCTGCTATTCGAGACGTGTCTACGGCTGTGTGGGTGTGACTGATACTAGGCCATGGGGAAGTGTTGTTATTTACTAATATGCTCTACTGCTCTGGCCTAGTAGCAGTACTGTTGATCTGCTCTACCAGTGCTAGGGCACAAGTTCCCTTCAAGCACTCGTTCTTCTTTTTGAATCCTTTGGTTCTTGACTATTCTCTTTCTAATAATACTCAATAACTCCAACACCATCTGCTTAGGGAGTCATTATCCCCCTGAAGTAAAGACAGTGGTGGTAGTGGTGGTAGTTTCGTGGGTGTTGTGGCAGCTTAGGCGCTGTTACGCGGGCGTTTGATCGATGTAGGCTTAGCAGTAGCCCTCGGTCTCTTGGTCGCAGAACGCCGCGACTTTGGGGCAGAGGGCTTAGACGCTGCAGGCTGGGATTTTGATATAGAACGCTTGAATACAGGAATTTTGCCGGTCCTCCTCAGGTTATCTACTATCCGCCGAAAGTTGAACCCAGCCGCCATGTTACGGTTAAACAGCCGCTCCTTATCAGAACCCCTGTACTTTTCCGCAGACTGCAAACAATCTTGGTTGGTACACTTTAGCAGTCCATGGTGCAATACATGCGGATTCTTTTCGCGTTGGCATCGCTGCGGGTTATCGACCTCAAAATTTTTTTGGACTCATGAGCTGATCGTCTATATTTTTCATCCTTTCTGAGAGGGTGGGGGGGCTACTACTGGTATTTCTTAGGGCGAAGTTTTCTCTGAAAGACCTCCCAATAGATATCTTGGCACTAAAGAAAATACTACTCCGAGTCATAGTCAATGTAATCCTTATCGGCCTCAGAGTCACTACCGTGGATGATGCTGAGAATGGGATCCACATTCTTGGAGTTGGATGACAAAGCGGCTGGCTTGGCGATCGTCTTTGGGTTCTGGCGCGGCGACACATCATCTCCTGGCATGCGAGCTAAGGCGCCATCCAAGTTTGGCAGCTGAGACGATGATTTAACACTACCTCCAGCAAGCATATCGGTGGTCGAAGACCCCAAAAAGCTTCCCGCACCCTTGAAGGCAGCAAATGGGTCAATGGATGAGGATGCACGCGAGCTAAACCCAACGCCGAGCTTGCCCATGCTAGCAAAGCTTCCTGAGGTCTTGGAGGCAGGCTGCTGCTGTCCAGTCTGGTTGCTGGCTCCAAACGAGGACATTGAGGCAACGCCAAATGCTGGCCGATTTAACTTTCCACCAAATTCGGGAGTAGACGTAGTGACTGCTGCCGAGAAAGCATTGGGAAGCGCAGAGCTGCCAGACAGGGGCACCGCTTGCCCGGAAGTTGAGGTGGATATGGCGCTACTAGTGCTTCTGCCAAAGTTGCCCAGCCTGCCGGCCTTGAAAAGCGACTTTGTGCCCGATGCACTTGTAGCTGGCAGCTGAGTAGGGGGCATTGTGGCGTTGTCTTCTGGTGCTCGCTCAGTCAAATTCTCTGCCACACAGGTTTCCGGCACGTTGTCGGCTTGAGCGGGGCCACTAGGGGAATCGTTGGCAGCACTCCTTTCATCAAACACACGCTCAATCCCCACGGCCAAATCACTCAAAGAAAAAGCAGGCGCCGCCTCGTCTTGCTGCTCAGCCAGGGCCTGGGAAGAAGGGGTCAGATGAGCATCAGTTGCCGAGCCAAGTGGTATGTCGGGGTCGCCAAGCTGCAATGCAGTGGCTGGCAGCAGCGTGTGTGCCTCTTCAGTATCGGCATTGACAGGTTCGGGAGCTACATAGCTGTCACCAGCAGCATCGGTTGCAACGCCAGCCTCCTCCACAGCTGCCGTTGGCTCAGAGGTGCAAGCAGGGCAACTCAGTGCCTGATCGACAACCAGGGTGATTGAGGAACCAGACAGGAAGCGCACTAGGTGTGCATCGAACAAGGAGTGCAGCGCAGACGGCTCCGCCTCAGTAGGCTTTGGATGGACTAGCAAGACCGGAGCAGGCTCCTCTGCAATTCCCCGATCCAGCTCATCAGAAACAGCAGCTAGGATCTTGCTTTCAGTGTCAGAAGCTTCGCTCTGGCCCTGGATCACGTCGCCTACGTCACTAGCCACGTTGCTCACATGCTCGCCAGTTGAGAAAGCATTGTCTGTGGGTGTGTCCAAGCCGGTCTCGCTGGCTGCAGCTGACAATACACCATCACCGCCTTCGACTTGGGAAACATTTGCCTTGCTCTGGAGGGCAGACTCCAGCTGGCTGACATGCACGAATCCATCCGAGTCGTGCTCATGCTCTTGCTCATGCTTATGCTCATCTAACTGAGTCAGCTCGGGAGTGGCAGGCTCTAGCTCAATGGGTGCTTCATCTAGAACGTCAAGATGACCAGGGGCCTCCGGAACGAGCTCTTCGCTGCTGTGATCGTCCAGTGCGACCTTGGCGGCATCGGCGTATGATAGGGTCAGGTGTGTAGCAGAGCTTGTCTCTTTTGAGTCGCCAGAATCACTTGCACGACGGGCATTCGTATGAGCACTTGCGCCAAAATCAGAGATGCTCGCATCCAAACCAGCTTTAGCAACGTCCATATGATGCTCCGGCTCGGCGTCGCTAGCTAGATCGTGTTGCGGCTCGTCATCGCTAGCCACATCGCGTTGCGGCTCTTCGTCACTAGCCAGATCACGTTCAGCAACATCGATAGAGTCATCGGAATAATCGCCTTCATCCCCTGAATAGCCATGCCCGTCTTCAGTGCCAGAGTCCTCGCTCTCCTCACCGTCACTTGGTACAGAGGGGCTGTCATCAAGGCTATCAGCTTCTGCTTCGGAGCTACTGTCGCCCGCGCTAGAGTCAGCAGGATCAGGAGCAGGAGCGTCCACGCCTTGACCAGGCCTAGGCTCCTCACAGATAACACAGGTAGTGGCACGCGGCAAGTTCTTCAGCTCACAAAGATGGCAAGTCCACATCTCGCCTTCATCGCTAGCTGGAGCTGGTGCGCTATTATGTGTAGCAGCGCCAGTAGCCGAGGCAATGGGTGCCATGCCACTAGGAGGCACAAAGGCATTTAGCAACGGCGCTTGCCTTGCCGTGTCCCCAAATGAAGGCCCTGGCCCAGAAGATGAAGTGGACGACTGAGCTAGTGAAAGGCCACCACTTGGCCTGAAACCAGAAAAGGCTGTCGCAGCATTGGCACCAGTAGGCGGAGCAAACGACGAGAAAGGCATCGTTGGGGTCGCAGTGGACACAGAGGTAGAGCTGAGGGGTGGCCCTGGAGTTGCTGCAAAGCCAGCTATCGAAAGGCCTCCACTTGGCGTGAATCCGGAAAAGGTAGCAGCAGGCGGTGCGAGGGGTGCGGGCTGAGAGCCAGGTCGAGGAGCATCACACACAGAACAAGTTACTGCGCTGTCAGAGCTCAAAAGATCGCATTGGGCGCATCGCCACTTTGTAGCCTCAAGTGGCACGGCGCTAACAAGAATTGGAGTTGACTGAATCTGCTGCTCTTCGGGCTCCGAAGCTGGGGCGATGGCTAGCTCTTCAAGCTTCAACTTGCCAAAGGCTTGGATATATCGCTCCAGGTTAGGCATTGGAGCTGGCTCAGCTACAATGCTGCTGTACATGCTCCCAAGCTTGTAAGCACGGCTGGCAGTCACGTCGGGCGAATGGATGAGTAGCGCAGTGCGATCGGAGCTCGCAAGCTTATTCTTTACCAATAAGCGCTGCTCTCGTGCCTGGACATAGGCAGCAGCGCCAGAGAATACCGACAACGACGTCAAGCTGGCATCATCCCCAGTCTCACGCCCTGGAGCCGCCGGCTCGCTGTCCAGTGCCAAAGATGCCTTGCGATTGACTTTGGACGAACGTGGAACCAGCTCACGGATCCGAGTATGAGGGAAGTTGGGGTTTGAGCCAATCGCGCCTGCCTTGCTAGGCTGGTTGGAGAGTATCGACTGGCGAGGATGGCTCAGCGCCACAGGAGTCATATCTGCGGAGCCGTCATGCACAACCAAGTCCTCAACGCTTAGGCCAAAGCCGCCGTTGCGCCTCCCAAAGGAAGGCGTGTTTAAGGGTAACGCGTCGGGCGACCAGGGAATGCCCGCAGCAGCAGTACGCAGTCCCACACCTGCTACACTGCACGTCGATCGAGCCTGGCTACCACAGCTAGTAACCAAGCTGGTTGTAGGCACTGGCTGCAGAGTTGCCTTGCGCTCACGGCGACTGGAAGGTTTAGCGGATCCAGCGATTTCCAGGTCATCAATGAGCTTTGACAGCCCATCGAGCTCCTCGTTTTTCTGGCGCGCCACGTGCGAGTTTTGGAGCAGTGTTTTCTGCAAGGAGCCAGAGGTCGGAGCTCGAAGAGCAGGCCGGAGGCCGTATGTATTGCTCTCGATTCGACTAGTCTCGGCCTGTAGAGCTAGCTCCGCCTCGGTCGTTCGCTTCCCAATCAGAGCACTGCTACCCTTGAGCCGGCGCAGGCTGTCGCGCTGCGGCGGATTCAGCCCGCCATCGAGAGTGACGTTGGGCGAGGACATGGTCGACGCAGCAGAGCTGAGAATACGGCTAATCTCTTCGCGCTTTGTCTCTGTCTTGATATGGCTCGACATCTGCTTCGACATGCTCTTTTGGCTGCTCCGCAGCTCGTCGTGCGAGACGTGAAGGGCTTCGAGCAGCACATCGGCGATGCGATTCCATGATTCGGTGTCATCAATGGTAAATGGCTCAGAGCAGTCTTCGATAGCAGCCTGGCTTTGAATGGTGGCGTTCAGAGGGATCGGAGGAAGGCGGGCAGAGCGCACGCAAGCGATAGCCGATTCGGTTTCCTTGATAGACGACGCAAGTGCCTTGAGGTCACGGTCGAATGAATTGCAAGTGGAAATGTACTGCTGGTTGATGAGTGCCTGCGACTTTTCCTCCATCTCGCGCTGCAGGGCATCAAGCCGGGCTTGCTCGTTGCGGCGCTCCACCTCCAAGGCTCGGGCGGCCTCTTGCGCACGCGCAGCTTCCTTGCGCCTTTCGTCCTCACGCTTTTCGCCCTCTTTGCGCTTCTCATCCTGTAGGCGCTCTTTGTCCGCTAGCTTGGTGCTCGCCGCAGAGGTCAAGGAGGAGGGTAGCTTCTTGGCGCTGTCAAACAAGTTAAAGGCCTGGCCGCTCGTGGGAAGGCTAAGGGGCGACTTTGGTGCGCTCCCAAGCGGCACGCGTGCCGGTGCTTTGTCGTCGGACTTGGCACTGGTGTCCTTTGACTGGGGCAGGCCAAAGCCACCAAAGGCCGAGAGAGGTTGCGTCGTCGTGGTGCTCTTGCCAGCACCAGAAGAGCTGGCCGTGAAAGCGGCTCCAAAAGGCGAGGCAGTCTTGGCCTTGTCGCTAGAGTCAAAAATTGACGAGCCAGAAGAAGGGGTGTCAAAGATGCTCTTGCCTGCAGGCAGTGCAGCGCCGCCAAATCCGCCAAATGTGGTAGTGGTAGCTGCGCTACTCTTAGAAGCGCCACCGAAGACGGGCTGGCCAGTGACGCCGAGCGTCGTAGGTGGCTTGAAGGTAGAGGCAGTTGTGCTTGGGTTGCCAAATGCGCCTAACGCACCTGTAGAGCCCAAGCCAGACGTGCTGCCAAATGCACCGCCAAATGCACCGCCAAGCGCACCGCCAAGCGCACCGCCAAGCGCACCGCCAAACGCCTTAGCTGGCCCAAACGACGTGGCCTTGGCAGGCTCCGCGACAGCCTGGGATAGGGTCGGCTCTAAGCTGGCTGCACCAGGGAGCCGCTTTACCTCGTCAACCATCAGCGGGCAACGGGAGCCGTGCTTCATCTCGTACGTGTTGTAGACGCGGTACCCAAGCAAGCAGGCATCGGTATTTAGCACCCAAAGAACAGGCACGGGGTTTACTCGATCTCCGTCATCGAGTACAGGTGGGAGATCGCGCTTGCTTGTGTAGTCAATAGCCATGCCAATCGGGAAGGTGTCGGCGCTATCTCTATTATTGGCGTTAACAGCAGACAGCGGCATTACGGCCATGGCACCGTCAATGTCCCACATGGCCCACTCCAGCTTGGCGCTGCTGTCGATGCCGCTGGCAGCTGGATCGCTCGTTGCAGCCTGGCCAATCGTCATGGTGGCGTCGGAACTAGTGCCAGACATAATGAGGACGTTTTGGGCACTGGGGCCCCAGTCACCAATGCTCGCAATGTGGAAGCCAGGGTAGCGGGTGGGGCACATCGCAGAAGAGCATGGGTCCTCGACGCTGACCCACTGCAAGGGGTCCTTCTTGCCTGCCTGGGTGATCACATAGGCAAAAGTCATATTGTTCTCAAAGCCATCGTCCTCACCGCCGCTGCCGTCTCCGCCGCCTCCGCTTCCGGGGGCGAAGGCGCCATCGGGAACCAAGCCGTAGACGGCAAAGAAAGTATAAGTGTCGATCCAGTCAACAGCGAGAATGGCTGAGCCATCAGCAATACAGCCATCGTCGGCCTGGGGCTTGATGGTTCGCTTGATGGTGCCGTCGGCAGGCAGGCGCTGAGTGAGAGTAGCGCTGGTGTCGCCGCACACAATCTGCTTGCCCTTGCGCGACCAGCAAATGGCTGTGGTGGGGGTCTCATCGGAGGACACGATCTTTTTAAGCGAGCCGTTTTCCAGGTCGGCAATGAGCACATCGCCTGCAAGCGTCAATACAGCCACACTGGTTGGGAGCTCTTGGGGGTTGGCTCGCATGTCGCGGATCTCCTCGCCAACCGCGATGGATCTAGTTGGAGCGGCATCGCCATTGGAGTACAGCAGCGAGGCGGCCGAAAAGACAAGGACCTTGCCAGTGATAGTGGCCACTAGCACTTGGAGCTCGTCGGCGCTGATGCCGACATGAGTGGGCTGGCCAAAGCGACTCAAGTCAATCTCTTTGCGCGCTGACAGTGAAACAGCGGTGTTGGTGCCGCCAGACTTGCCCTTGACAAGCTCGGCTTCGGCATCCGAAGTGGTAAACACTGACAGGCCGGCGGGGGTTCCAGCAACCATGTAGCCATAGATGTTTGAGATGGCTAGCAGCTTTGCGTAGGCTGGCGTTTCGCGCCTGCCGGTAGAGAAGGGCTGGTCTGAAATGCGCAGGCAAGCGTTGTCGTTTACGTGCGAGTGCACAAGGTCGACAATTTGCGCCTCCTGCTGTTTCAAGTTGGCACAGCAGGCAAATTAGTGGGCTTGTATTTTTTGCAAGTCAGCACCTTGTAAGAGTATACATACCCGCTCAACATATTTAGTGATTTCGGCAACCGAGCCCATTGCAAGTGGTGGCATTCGAAGAAAAAAAAAATAGAAAACAATGCTACTCGAGAAGGAGGGAGAGGTGGATTCAAATTCGATCAAACGCGGGTCACATTATGTACATGCTGATTAAAAAGACATCTAGTGGCTGATCAAGCTAAGACAGTTCGTGCTGCAGCATGGATGTAATGGCAGAGTCTCTGGGTGACGGCGAGACCAGTGTCGATCCCGACGACAAGTGCGGCTGAGCAGCGTGGCTGGGCCGGGCTTGCTGCTTGCGAGCTAGCTGGGACGATATGTCGTAGTAGGAGTCGTACATGGCTGCGCACGAGTTGGAGTAGTAGGCGCCGTCGGGGCCTGGATATGACATGTGGCGCAGAGCGCGTTGCTGCTGAGCGAGCGTGGCAGTGGCGGGTGGAGGATGGCGGGAGTGAGGTGCAATGGCATGGGCGGGCCGTCGAGCACTGTGCAGAGCGATGTGAGTGGCAGAGTAGGGAATGTCTGCATTGGCCAGCCAGGGCAGCTTGCCAGCAAACAGATCGGAGCCGATGGCCTGCAGGACCTCGGGCTGGATGCCTAAGTCAAAGTCAATAATACTCAGAAACTGCAGTTCAAGGTTGTTGAGCTCGGCCACCGACAGGCCGCCAACCTAGCTGTGGAAGTAATAGAAGAAAGCAGCAGCGCTGTTAGAGCCGACATGGTGGGGTATTTTTTTTCTCGCAGGGGCCGAGTAAATAGAGAAGTTTACCTTGGCATAGCGCGAATTTGTAAAGAAGACGTCCGAGAACCACTTTGAGGCAATGGCAACGCCGGTAATGACGAGGCGATGAATTGAAAAGGCGTCGACGGTGAATGGCAGGCGGCGGCGGGCGCAGCGGTCTATCATCTGTTGCATGTAGACGATGAGGCCCAGAAAGACCTCGCTCTGGCACGGGCAGTACTTGACTATGCGCGAGAGATAGGTTTCGAGATCAATGGTGGGGACCGAGCGGGCATGGAAGAGGGTTAGTGATGTGTGGCGCTCGTGCACGCCAGGCTCGCGCGCCTGCAGGTCCAAGGCGCGCGAGCAGCCGGTCACTTCATCCAGGTAGGCCGAGACGAGGCGCACGGTCTCCAGTACAGGCGTCGTGGCCAGGTTGAAAGCCATAGAGAGGAATTGAAATTGTGTAGCGCGGAAAAGAAAGGTGGACAAAGGCGCGCTATGAAAAACTTTTTTCTTCGCCAGCTTAGAAAAGGTGATCGTCGCCAGCGAACCAATCCAAACATATCTTTCAGCGCCGTGAGGAGGACAAACATTGAGGCTACAGGCTTTTTTCTACAACCTTTTTTATTATAGAAATGGCAACTGCTTCTGGCTCCAGTGGCGCCGGCTTTGCCGATTCGCAGGTGACGTTTCTCTACGCCTCGCAGACGGGGAATGCAGAGTCGATTTCGTACAGCATGTACGAAGAGGCAGCCAAGCGTGGGTTCAATGCAAAGTGGCATGTCCTCGATGACCACGAAAAGTTTGGCTTCAACGAGGTGCGGACCGCAGTGTTTGTGGTGTCGACAACCGGGGATGGCGACCCGCCCGACAACTCGGCGCGGTTCTGGCGCGTTCTTCGTAAGGCAACCAAGGGAAGGGATCAGGCATATTCACACCTGCGATATGCGATCCTGGGGCTGGGCGACACGAACTACTCGAACTTTTGCAATACTGCACAGAGACTCGACAAGCAGCTGCTGGACGCTGGTGCAACCGCTTTCTACCCAAAGGGGCTGGCCGATGATGGTACGGGGCTCGAGGAGGTCGTGGAGGCTTGGATCGAGGGCTTGTGGCCGGCGCTGGCAAGAGTTGCGCAGTGTGCGCCAAGCGAGGCAGCAGACAAAGAGACAGGTGCCAGCTCGGAGGCAGAGGCTGTTGCCGGCTCAAAGGCGGAGGCGGAGGCAGAGGCAGAGGCAGAGGCCGTTGCCAGTTCAAAGGCGGAGGCAGGGGCCAATGCTGTGTCTAGCGGCTTGAAGGAATTGTCGCTCAATAGCAGCACTGGCGCCTCAAGCACCAGTAGTGCCCTTCAGCCGCTTGTGCTTGACTTTCGGGCGATGGAGTCGCTTAAGGCGATAAGTGGGGCGCCACGCGTGCCGTCGGCTGTGTGCAAAATTGCGCCTGTGGATGCCGGCACCGAGTGCAGCGCTTCATTGGCTGAGGACCTTGCCTGTCCGCCATGGTACGCGTCACTGGCTGGTGAAGACTGGGATGATGCCTCGCTGGCACCCTTCCTTGCCACGCTTCAGTCGACAGCACAGCTCTCGTCGCCCGAGGCACTCAAGCGCACGCTTCTGTTGGAGATATCGCTCAGCGGGGCAGATCACGTACGTGGAAGCTGGCAAGCTGGCGATTCATTCAACATCTATGCTCCCAACGACGAAGGCCTGGTTGCTGGCCTGCTTGAGCGGCTGGCAGTTAGCCCTGACGAGGCGCATCGACCTGTTTCCCTGCACAAGCGCGATCCTGCTATCGAGCTCCCTACGCACTTGGCGCGCTTTGCCACAGCGCCAGCGTCACTATTTGACATTTTGCGATGGGCTTGCGACGTGTGTACAGCGCCTCGCAAGCAAACACTACGGGTACTGGCCGACCACTGCTCTGCGATTGCTGATCGTGACCGGCTTCTGTTCTTGAGTAGCCGACAGGGCGCAGCAGTCTTTGACGAGCTGCGACGCCAGGCTCCCACAGCGCTTGATTTACTGCATACCTTTCCGTCGTGTCTGCCGCCAGTAGAGCGGCTGCTGGAGCTGCTGCCGCCACTGGTGCCACGCTCCTACTCTATTTGCAATGCACCCAACGCTGCTTCCAATACGTGGCGCTTTGCTTTCAACGTTGTTGAATACTGCATCAAAATCGAGGGCTCCGATGCCAGCACCCCGCCACTACGGCGACATGGAGTGTGCACTCCGTGGTTGGAGCGCCTGTCTTGTGGGCAGCGCATCCTAGTCGCCAAGCGGCGCAATGTCAACGAGTTCCGCATGCCAACCGGGCTTGATAGGCGCCCTGTCGTTATGGTTGGCCCTGGCACTGGCGTAGCTCCATTTATTGGCTTTCTGGAGCAGCGCACCCAAGATCTTGCCGCAGCTGGGGTACAGGCTCAGGAGGCACCGCTGATGTGGCTGTTCTTCGGCTGCCGTAGCCGCCTTCGCGATTATTTGTTTCGCTCCCAGCTCGAGCAGTGGCAGTCTGAGGGAGTGCTCACTCGTCTATCCACGTGTTTTAGTCGTGACGGTCCGGACGGTCCCAAGTACGTGCAACACGCAATGGCCCAGCATGAGGATGAGCTGATGAGTTTGCTCCTAACTCGGAATGCCCTTCTTTATGTATGTGGCGATGCCAAGGGTATGGGGAGGGATGTCAATGACACCCTTGCGGACATGCTGTGCCGCTACTCTATTGGGCACCCCGAGTGCTTTGATGATCTGACGGATGCAGACCCGAAGCAGCTTTCAAAAGTCCAGGCACTGCAGCTCCTGATGCGCTGGTCCACTGAACGTCGATACTTGCGCGATCTGTGGGCATAGCCTGCAAGTGGTGGTGTTTAGGTATACTAGTTGGAGGGTTTTGAATAAAGATCCCTTATGAAATACCTGAAACCTTGAAGACTAGCAACAGGAGTGTTTTGGTTTTTTTGTCCTGCCTCAAATCTACATCCCATATATTGATTTGAGGCTGGAGTTGTTTGATTTTTTTCTACTATCAAAACCTCCCGTCTCGAATAGTTTTCGCTCTTTTGTGCTTTTATTCTTTTTTCTGACCATGCTACCACGCACAAGCTCGGAAAGCCACACACCTCCACCGGCACCTCCGAGCTCAGCCGCTAGCGAGAGCTTCACGTACACTCCCAGCCATACTAGCAGTGCATTGGATGGCCTGTTTGCTCAGGGCCCGTTGGACATTGATGTGCTGTCTGAATTGCTTGGGTCGTTAGACTCCACTACAGCACCAAGCTCGCTACCACACTATTCGGCATTTGCTGGCGACGCGACAAAGAGCTTACCTGCTGACGATGGAGACGATGTCGATGAAGAGATAGACATTGACCTCGAGTCTACCGATCTTCCCGATTATAGCGGCATCACAACCGAGTCCGTTTTGTTTGGCTTGCAGTCTCTAGACGAGTTTGAGCGCCAGGCCGCCATACACACCGAGGGTCGTGCCATACCAGACGACGGCGCCGAAGGCTCGGAAGGACCTACGCCAGCATCAGCAATGGAAATCAGCCCTGGCTATGACTGCTTAAGTGGGCTTGATTTGCTGCAAGATCTCTCGGATCGCACGCCCAGTGGCAATACTATTGGTCTCGGCTCTTTTAATGAAGCAGAGTTATCCGCTGCGCTGGAGCAGATATACTGGAGTTCTCTCGAGATGCCTCTGCCCGTGCCCTCCGACGTAACCACACAGGATAGCGCTGGCTTATCCGAACCTGTATCCACAATGGCTGCACCTACACCGACATCTACGCCTGTACCACATACCATGCCTGCTCATAGCGAGTCAGCCAACGTCCAGTTCGGCTCGTGGGGTTCCGCCAGTGCCTCTTTTAACCAAGGAGGTACCGTAGGTGCCAAAGGGATTCACGGGTTTGCTGACAGTGCTCATGCCCAAGCCGATAGTAGTGACGATAATAATGATAACGATGACGGTGACGGTGACGGTGACAATGGCGATGAAGATGAAGATGAAGACGATGATGACGATAATCCCCTAGAGCTTGAAGAGCTTTCGTTATTCTCGCTATTCCTCTCCGATATGGCAGCGTTTGAGAGCTTTCTGGGTAATTTAAGCCTGAATCAGCTGCGGCAGTGCGCCGCCACTGTGAATAGCGTGCTTGTGCGCAGAGAAACCACGCTCAGTGATACTGTGCGCTTAGCACAGTCCAGTGATGCACGACGACAGCAGGAAGCTGGCAGCTCGCCCAATGCTCCCTTTGAATCCATGGCCAGCGCCGATTTTTCCATGGGCGGCGATGGCAGCAGCGGCAAGACTGAGTGGGCTGCCCAGTCGGAGGATCATTCGAGAGTTGGGCCGCTCGAGAATTGTGCTATTTCTGCTGAGCCGGTGCACGAGCAGTCGGGAGCTTGTCTGTCTAGCACCACTCTGACTCTTTTGCGCGAGTGGCTCCCGCCATCAACTGCCGACTGCGTCATAACCGCACTGCAGGCCGCTAACTTGACCGTCCCTTCTGCATCTAATCTGCACTCGCAACAGGCAGATGCTACTGGTTTATATACTTCTACGGGTACCAGTGCTGCTACTTCCAACTCTAGGCCGAGAGTATCGGCGCCGATCCCATCCACTGACTCTCATGCAGGTGCCGTACCAAACGAGGCCACCGGCAGGCGGGCGTCGGCGAATCACTACTACTCCGAGTCTACACAGACTAACGAGCCTTTGCTTGAGACGGGCGAAGATGATGTCCCTTGGCTTAGCTTTGTATATGCACAAAAGGGGAAGCCCAAGCGACACCGAATTCGCATCGACATCGAGCGGGCGCCCCTACCTGCCATACCATCCAGCTTTCAGGCTAATAACTGCGTGTACCCTCGTGCAAATTGTGCCAAAGCCGTATATACCGGAAACCGCTGGGTCTACGAGACTGAGTGCAACGGAATCGGCTGGAAGCTGGCATTTCTCAACCAAGAGCTGCTGTCAGGGCGCCGAGGCCTGCTACAGACAGCAGTGAATAACTATCGAACGATTGTAGCAGGGCGCAAAAGCCGCCGCATTGCGCGCCTGGAGAAGGCCGAGCGCACCCAGCACGCTAGTCCAGCCTGCGAGCCGAGAGCAGCTACCACTGCGAGACTGGCATATGCCATATCTAATCCAGGATCTGGCAACAAGCGCTCGCTGCCCCAGCCTGTGTCGTCTGCTTCAGCTGTCCGTGCCGAGTGCGGTGCACAGACCGAGACTGAGACCGAGACCGAGACCGAGACCAGTGCCCAGTCTAGTGATAAGCGAGTTAAGCTCACTCACTGCCCCTCCGATGATACCACTGCTCACGAGTCAGCAGCTCTGGCAAGACGGGCCAGCCTTGCTTGGTCTGCTACTTCTGGCAACACTGCGCTGCCATCTACTGCCGTTGGAGGCGACGGGCCTAGTAGCCAACCCATCGCCCGGGTCAATGAGGGCGCTGGTAAGCCAGGGTCACTGGCGAGCACTGCAAACGCATCCGTTGCGGGAAGGAGCATGCCCGTTGCAGTAGCAGCTCGAGTGGCTGGGTCTTCGCAGCCCGCATCTGCTGCGGCGTCCCAGCACGCCAAATGCCTGACAATCAACGCTTACGTCAACAGCAAGTTCAGCCGTATTCGCATCAACATTGACCTTGGCACAGTGGGCTCTACAGCTGCCGATGCCAGATTCAAAAAAGAGCATGCAGTGTTTCCTCGTGCGCTGAATACGTCACGATCTCGATACGGCGCCCTACAGGGTCGCTGGGAGTTTGAGCTAACCTGCAATGAGCTGGCGTGGAGGTTGGCGTGGCTGAACAAGAGCCGTCTCAGAGGCCGCAAGCCGCTTATTCAAAAGTGCTTGGATGCCTACCGCACTAGATTTAGCACGCCGCCATGGAACCTGCTGTCTTGCTACACGGACAATATGAACGAGTCAGTCGATTTGCGCTTTTTCGACTATTGGACTCCGCGCCCTGGCCGCCTTCGCTTGAATACTGAGCCACCAGCAGCGACTCAGCCACGGGGGGCCCTGGTCTCAGGCTCCGCTTCGCCTCCCTTGCAGCCTTCACTATCCAGCGATTGCGTCGAAGGCTCTGCTGGAGCCGCATTGCCATTAAGCTCCAGCGCGCCTGGTAATTGTGTTCCTGCCAAATCTCTTCCGACTACTACGCCTGAAAACAAGTCTGCTGAGCAATTGAGCACCACTAGGCCAATTGCCGCAAGGGACAGTAGCACCGAGAGTCAACTAGGGCTAGCAGCACAACCCGTTCCAAACTCGCATGCTACTGGAGGCGATATGATAGAGTCGTCAAAGTGCTCTCCCTGCAGTAGCGGATCCGACTCTGCTGCGCGCATGCGTGTTATCCGACCCAAATCTGGGTCTGGGCAAGTTGCTGCCGCTGCTCAAGCGACACCAACAGCAACCAGGCCAGCAAACTCTCCATCGCTACCAGCTACTCACATGGCTAGGTCGATTAGACCAATTTCTCGGCCTCCACCAACGCCCTTTGCTCTTACTACGCCAGCATCCGTGCTACAGACGAAGCTACCAGACTCCCAGCATTCTGCAGTCCCCTCGCGACCCGCTATTCCAAGTAAAGCCGTCGTTGCTGGCAGTGCACACTCGCAGTTGCACCCTCGACCCCCTACTGCACATGTGCAGGCATCAACGTCCAAGCGCTCAAGCATTCCTGGTGCCAGTCTTGGCAACAGGTCGACTGTGCAGCTACCAACATTGGCGCATCGGCCATTATCGCCTAGTAGCCACGGAGTAAGACCAACAGCAGGCTTGAGCACTGGTCCGTCTGCATCTTTGTCTTCTTCAGCCCGCAACCAGTACTTGGGATCCAGCCAGAGGCCGCCGGTGAAGGGGGCCGCTGCTTCGTCTCGACCAGCACACGCCAAAGTTGTCTTAGGTGCCAAGTCGCCGATACCATCTCACGCCAGTGCGTATGTGCAACAGCGCCAAAATCATTCGCCGCCCACCGCCTCTGCCAGGGATCAACCGCCAAGGCCTGTCGCAGCAGCGGCAGCAGCAGCAGCAGCGGCGGCGGCGGCGACTAATCCTCCGGCAGCCAGAAGGAGGCACACAGATGCCCCAAGCGAGGCACCAGGAAGTTCGGCAACGGTGCCACTCAGCAGGCCTATTTTAGCCCGCGCTTCTCTGTCTGCCAGCCACAGCTCAGCAGCTACGGATGGTGCTGGTGTCGGTGCCAATCGCCTGTCTCCTCCCACTCGCATCCAGGCGACAACAAAGGCTGGTGCCCAATGTGGCAGAGGGGGTGTGGCAGCATCCCCCGTGGCGCGTAGCAGCGGGTCTGAAAAGTCAGCCAAGGCGCAGGTGGCGGCAGATATGCTCACCGATGTTCTCCGCAGACTGGCAAAGACTGATCCATCGTTGGCGCCACTCACTGGAGTGCTGGGCAAGTCGCATCCGGGTCTACAGTCCAAGACACGGTCTGTTCCCCATGAGAGCAATGTCAATATCGATGAGGGGGACGACGAGGACGCGCCGCTAGATGCCAAGGTAGCCGAGCTGGAGAAGCTGATCATCGACTTGCAAAATGCTTAGGTTTAGCTTGCGGCAGACAACAAAAAAACCATTGCTGAGGGCTTCTCCGAATGCTTCTTCTGAATACCTCTGGCTAGTCCCTGCTTCAGGAGCTCACATGTGGGGAGGGGTAGATTGCAGCCAATTTTTGTTTGTCCAGTCCGCAGCTTCTCTCTCTTCTCCGCTTTGCATATTAATATTGTTCCGAAAGAGCCATAGCGCGATAATCACGGGTGCCATGTCGTTTGTGAGCAGAATAGCGCTCCCTCAGCGGACATGCTGGGCAGTTGCAGGAGAGATGCGAGAGACTCTGTTCTGGCCGTGCAAGAGCGGAAAGGCACAAGCGGTCATGCTGCTCGTGCCGGGAAACCCAGGGCTTATCGACTTTTACATTGACTTTTGCTCGGCATTGCACAATCAGTTCAGCGATAGTCTAGAGATCATCGGCGTATCGCACTTGGGCCATACGCGATTCAGCGACAACCGCGGGCTGTCCGTCAAGCGCTCATCAATCCCCAGCCTCTCTGACCAGGTAGCCAACATGGTTGCAGTGTTTGACCAGATTGACTCTGACTACACGAGTGCAGCGCAGCGACCCAAGATGCTGCTGTGTGGACACAGTGTCGGCTGCTACTTTTCAGAGAAGGTAAGCTAGAAGGCAGGCGGCTTCTATTGTGAATATTGCTGCAGCATCGGCTCACTCGACTTTCACGTACGGCTACTGTAGATCGTAGAGTGTCGCAGCGACCGTGTCGACCGTGTGTTTAGTCTGTTCCCAGCAGTAGAAAACATTGCCAGCACGCCACGCGGGCGCCAGCTGCGGCCGATATTCAGGCCCGGAGTGCGGCAGCTGGCGGCTGGCTTGGTAGATATGCTTGTGTGGATGCTGCCAAGCGCGGCCATCCTTGGCCTGGCAGGCATGTCAAGGAGCCTCAACGAGGATAATGCGCGTATGGTGGTCGAGAAGATGCTCCATGGCCCTTGCATCAACAGCGTACTGAAGATGGCAGCGGATGAAATGGATGAGATTGGCGACCTGAACGAGGAGCTCTATCGTCGCCTCGGGCACAAGTTTGTCATGTACTATGGCTGCAATGACGGCTGGGTGCCACCTATCCACCACAAGCGGATGGCATCAACCAATACGAAAGGCAAGGTCTACATGTGCCAGAGTGGCTTTCCGCACTCCTTTGTCACAACGCACTCTGCCGAGATGGCGCTGATAGTGGCCGATATGCTGAGAGAAGAGCTTGACGGCTGGAGCCCAGTCGCTATCGAATCACCTCCCGCGGCTGCTGCTCGCCGCCCATATACAGCAGCACTAATCGACTAGGCCCATTCCTCTCGGCAAAGCCAGGCATCACGTGCGGAATTATGTCTGACTGAAAGGCCTAGATGCTTGTGCGGGCGAGGCTTGGGTGTGCCTTTCTTTTTTCTGCTTTCCAATTTCTATTTTCAATTTTAAAAAAAATCATACATAGCACAATCCCAGGGCTGGTGCGCTGCTCTTGAGGAGATAGAATGCACTTTGCTCGAGTCCTTTTCGGGGCACTGCTGGCCTCGCTTGGCCGCGCTGGAGCGCAGGGCGCGCCCGTCGGCGACAAGAGCCACATCCTCGACAAGAACAACTTTGAATTTAAGACCAGCTCGGGCACGTGGGTTATTAAGCACTATTCGCCCAACTGCCACCACTGCCGGAGCTTTCAGCCCAAGTGGGACCAAGTGGTGACGCAGCAGGCCATTCCGCTCTCGGCACAAGACGTGCACTTTGGCGAAATCGACTGCCTAGAAAACCAGGATCTCTGCACGCAAAACAAGGCCTTCGCCTGGCCCACTGTCGGGGTGTTCCGTGCTGGAAAGCACCTGGCTGGCCTTGAGGGCGATAAGAGCGAGAAAGAGCTCTCCGAGTTCATAAAGCGCTCCATCTCCGAAGCCGATGATGTGCCGCGGGCTTACGACGCAAACAGCGTTATTCTGAACCAGCGCAACTTCACTGAAACCACAAAGCACGGAGTCTGGATTGTCAAGCACTACTCGCCCGTTTGCCACCATTGCCGACAAATGGCCCCCGACTGGATCAAGATGACCGACGAGCTGGCAAAGCAGATGGCTGGCAACCAGATCTTGTTTGGCGAGGTCGATTGCCCAGCCAACAAGAAGGTTTGCGAGGAGAACCACGTCGATGGCTACCCAACAGTTAACCTCTACGTCGATGGCCGATACATTGAGGAGATGACGGTCAGGTACACTTACGACACCATGAAGGGGTACGTCCTAAAGCTACCCGAGCGCGTCAAGCGTGGCGAGTTTGTGCTGCCTGCGCCCAAGGATTCACTAGGCCTGTCTGACACATCTCCTGGCAGCAGCAGCAGCAACAACGACGTCACCGATGACGAGCGCAGTACTGAAGAGTACAACCTGCGCGGCGAAGTGGTAACGCTTACCAAAGAGAACTTTGCCGACAAGACCTCGCTGGGGCCGTGGTTTGTAAAGTTCTATGCGCCGTGGTGCACTCACTGCCAGCACCTAGCGCCCATCTGGACTCAGCTAGGCGAGGCTAGCAAGGGCAAGGTCAACATTGGTAAAATCAACTGCGACGAGGCAAGTGCTCTGTGTGCCAAGTACAACGTGCAGGGCTATCCGACGCTAAAGTTGCTGTGGGAGGGCGAGACGACCGACTTTAAGGGCGCTCGCGATCTGGATAGTCTGTCAACATTTGTGAACAACGTCATGGCGCAACCCAACGCTGTGCAGTCCACCGCTGACCTCCAGCGAGCTCGGAAGGCCAGCGATGTAGTGTACTTGTTTGCCTACGACAAGGCCGATGCTAGCGCAAAGACCAAGGCTGCTCTGACTCACGTAAAGGCCAATGCCCAGAAGATGTTCTTGTCACGCCAGCTCAATATCGTCTCCGACGCTGCTCTGGCACGTCAGGTTCTATCTGCTGGCGATGTTACGCTGCCTACACTAGTGGCGCTCAAGGACGGCAAAGCGGTCAGCTTTGGAGGCTCGCTGACCAACGACGACCAGCTCCACGAGTGGTTCTATGCTGAGCGCTTCCCATTGCTGCCCGAGCTAAGCCGAGAGAACTCGGATGCCCTGTTCTACGACAGCGACTATCTAGTCTTGGTAATTCTCGATACCGAGCGTGGCGAGGACCATATCGATCATTATCGCAGCTCTGCCAGAGAGGCTGCCATGGAGTACAACAAAGCATATGGCGCGGGTGGAAACGGCAAAGCCAAGGGAACAGTACGCTTTGCCTGGGTGAACGGAAACAAATGGGCATCCTATGTTGACCGTGTGTTCCGCATCCGCCACGATAACTGGCCAGCCATCGTCATTGCGCGCCCTAGCGAGGACCAGTTCTTTACGACTGACGTCAGAGGCGCACCTATTGAGCCCTCCAAGATGGGCGTCTTCCTGGCTGTTCGGGCTGTGCTTGAAGGAAAGCTCAAGGCCCAAAGCACAAACTCTATTATCACTCGTGGCGCGCACGGTTTGGCCTGGGCTGTAAAGTCTGTCTGGAGCCTCTTGTTTGGCTCGGCATTGCGCATGCTTTTGACGCTGACTGGCTTGGGCGGCATTGCGTATTACCTGCACAAGCGTGGCAAGCACACCAGGGCTGAAGCCCACGGCCTGGTCAAGGGTGACTAAGGCTACAGGGAGGGACATTTAAGAGATACGTAGGGTTGGTTCGCTTATAAAATGAATATTGCTACTTTTGAAAGCGTTCTTCAAGTTGAGGAGGCTATGCGGATGTGGTGCTTGGTCCTAAAGTCGGAGAACTCTTTGTCTTTGGCCTTGTATTGCAAAGTTAGCTGCTCGATAGTCGACGCAATCCCTTCTTGGTTCGTCTTGAGTGCAGGCAAGACCTCCTTCACAGTGCGCTCAACGAGAACGCCGTTGATTAGACGGAAGCACTTGCGGTCCTCAGCCATGGGCGACATGGTTTTGATGACAAGGTTGTGTTCGTCCAGCTGGAGCTCCAGCTCTCCGATCTTGCTCGCGACTGCCTTGAGTTCGTTGCTAAACTGGTTGGCAGCAATGCGGAGCTCTTGCTCGCTTAGTTTCTTCGAGTCGCCGCTGCTGCTACTCATGTTTCTAGTGGCAAGATATGGTGGAATTAAAAGTGAATTGCAAAGCTATAGCCCGGGCAGCGGCGAGGCCTCATTTTCCACAAAACAAATACACTATCTGCGGCATAGACCACTATGGGTAACATGGCCTCTGTTAAAAGCAACGGCGAACAAAAAAAACCGCTATTTTTTCTTGGCAATAGACACTACGTCTTCGTCCAGCAGGACGTGCTCTCGGCCGACCTTTTGCGGGTTGTGCTTGACTGAGCTTCCCCAGACCAGGGCGTGAGAGAACTCCTTGAGGATACCGCGATGAATAGCATCACAAAACTCGGCCACGGAGGCCCGATCGCGCTTCAGAACAACTGGGGCAGAGTAGTCGGGGAGCTGGCCCTTGGGCTTGGTGTAGATCCGCACTAGATTCAGGTACTCCCACATCTTTTCGAGCAACTCGTCGAAATTCCACCCGTGGTGAGCGCTGATGGGGACAGCGTGGGGGATCTTGTAGACAAGGTCCAGCTCTTCAATCGAGATCTGGTCAATCTTGTTCAGCACGTAGACAGCCGGGATGTAGACCCGGTTTCCTTCAATGACATCGATCAGATCATCGACAGTGGCATCGCAGCGGAAGCTGACGTCAGCGCTGGAAATGCGGTACTCGGACAAGACGGAGCGAACGACGTCCTGGTCGATGTTTGTCAGCGGCACAGTGCTGGTCATATTGATTCCGCCCTTGTCCTTCTTGCGGAACACAATTTTGGGCGGCTCCTTGTTGAGCCGGATGCCAACGGCTTCTAGCTCTCGCTCAATGACAGCCTTGTGAGTCAGGGGCTTGAGCACATCTAGCACCAGGAAAATAAGCGAGCAAGTGCGCGCCACGGCAATTACCTGGCGGCCACGACCCTTGCCGTCCTTGGCGCCCTCAATAATCCCCGGCAGATCCAAGATCTGGATCTTGGCGCCCCTGTACTGCAAAACGCCAGGAATGGTCGTCAGAGTGGTAAACTCAATCTCGCTCACCTCGCTAAAGGTGCCGGTCAGCTTGGACATGAGAGTCGATTTGCCTACCGAAGGGAAGCCCACAAAGCCCACGCGGGCCACGCCGGTTCCCGCGACGTCAAAGCCCTCGCCAGGTCCGCCGCCGCTCTTCACTGGGGTCATCAGCTCGCGCTTCAGCTTGGCCAGCTTGGCCTTGAGCGTGCCCAGATGGTAGGCCGTGGCCTTGTTCTTCTGCGTGCGAGCCATCTCGGTCTCGATCTCCTTAATTTTATCGTATGTCGTCGACATTGTCGTTCAGCAGCCGGCGTTCAATCCGCGTTTGGCCTTTTTGTGTCTATGAGTGTGGTAAATTGGGACTAGCGAAAGCAAAGGCAAAGGCAAAGGCAAAGGCAAAGGCAAAGGCAAATAAAAAGCAATTTAAATGAGAGCAGAGAGAAAAATATTTTCGCTCCCTCCCAGATCGGCTCCATCTAGGCTTGCTTTTGCACTTTTGTCCAGTCAACGACGTTGCCTTGCAAGACACCGGTTCTAGTGTAGAAGTGGCGGGCACGAGTGTACTTGTCCAGCTCGCTTGCCGCTGCCTTGACCTGGTCGCTAAGCTCCACGCGTCGCCTGGCAGCAGCAGCGAATCCGTCGTCGTCGCCGCCCTCCTTTGCGTTGACCCAGTCGGTGGTTGCCTGGACAAACTGCTCTTGGAGAAGGCGGAGCTTTTCAGCAGAGGCAGTGCGACCTTCCTTGTCAAACATCAGCTTGTTCTCCTCGGGATCGGGCTTGACATACTCATAGCTGTAGGCGTCCTTGCCGCCGCGCTTCTCCAAGAGCTCCTTCTCGTCGATGAACTTGAGCAGGCCCTCGGGCTTTTGCGCAAACTGCACCTTTGACGCCACCACGGGGTCTAATAGCGGCGATATCAGCTTCCACACGCCAGAGAACCACCACGGGCCGTTGTAGACTATGCAGATTCCTAGGCATTCGGGGTAGTAGGCCTCGAGGAACTTGAGGAAGGTCTTGACAAACGGCCAGTCCATGTTGGCGTTGGAGTGGTCGGTGAGATCCATGATCAGGCAGACCCGCTCGATAGGCGGAGCCAGGAGCTGGCGCAAGGTCTCCATCATCCAGATCAGATAGCGCTTGAGCTGCGGGTACGACTGGTCCTTTTGGTGGTGCAGGCAGGACCCCGACCAGATGATGGGCTGGCCAAGCTTGTCTTTGCCGTGCGCGTACGAGACGCCCTTCCACATCAGCGATGCGTCGTTGGCCGTGTCGCCATACCATATAATCTCCTCGACGTGCTCTTGGATCCGCCACTTGATGGCCGCTATGGCCATCTTGTACGACTTGTCAAGGTCCCACTTTCTCGCCCGCAAGAACCTTAGAATCAGTACGTCGGGGTGGTCCTCGCGGACAACCGACCAAAAGACGCTCTTTAGCGTGCTATCGGGCAGCATGGTCTCAAACTTTGGCACGAGCTCGCCATCTGCGCCGCACTTGGAGACAATCCCCAGCTCCTTGCACTTTTCAGCCACGCTCTGGTTGAACATGCACCCCTCGACGACTTCGAATGGCGATGACTCTTGTACTTCCTTTGCCTTTTTCCTCTCCAGATCGTCATCGCCCTCAACCGGGCGTGCAATGGAGTCGCTTTCTATCGAGTCCAGCGGCTTGTCAAAGTCGTCGAGGATGCGCTCCCACAGGTCAGCAAGCAGGTTCTCCTCGTTGGGCGTCAAGTGCCCATACACGCCGCAGGTGTCGAGACGGCCCTTGGAGAACTGCGTGGTAATCGCCTCTCGCCCTGCGCCAGCGACATCAACCGCAGACCTCTGTCTGGAGATAGCCTTGAATATCCCGCTCATTTACTGTGGCTTTAGTAGCAAGTTTAAGCAGCGCCGGCTCTGCTGTTGTGGCTGAGGCTGCTGCGTCCAAAAGTGGCACTGAGTGATACTGGCAGTAAATGTGTTTTGCCTGCAAACCTAATAATAAAATAACATACAACACAAAGAGAAAAATCAAGAGAGGAGCAGGAGAGCGGAGACAAGAGTGGGTTTTTGGGTAGTCACCAAGTACAGCCAAGCCCCAGAGCGGCTTCCTTCCCTCCCCCTGATCCGCACCCCCGCCACGCGTGCGGAGCCAGGGCATTGTGCACTATATGTCTAGGGAGTCAAAGAAATATATATATACATTAGATGGGTAGGATGCATCTAGGCACAGGTGACTGGACTCTAGGCCAGCCTGCGTAATATGTGAGGCGGGGAGGGCAAAAGACTTGCAGCAGCAGCAGCACCAGCAGCAGCACCAGCAGCACCAGCAGCGCCAGCACCAGCAGGAGTGGTTCAGGCACGTGGATGTCCTATAACTGGTGGCTGCGTTATTGTAAGGGTAAATCTGCGGGTTTGTTCCACACAACTCGGAATGGCCATTCTTCGCTACTTTCTTGTATTTTTATTTCAGCGTGAGCATGTCACACTCGCCACAACACGCGTGCAAGCGGTGTAGCCGCATAATTGACTTTACTGACGAAGCATGGAAGACTATATCGGCCAAGGGCGCTGGCGCACTTGTGGCCACATTGCCGCCAGAGAGGAGCAAGGAGCTGAGTGCTTTGCTTTCTGCGCAAGTTGTGCGGAGGGAGCCCGTCGATGTGTCGCGCGTATTTAGCCATTCATTTCGCTACGACCAGGTGGCGCGCATTCCGCCAGGCGCCATACCAGGCAGCAAATCATCAGCACAGCCTATGCGCGGCTCATTGGACCTAGTCATTGACTCTGGCCACAGCACTCGCGCTCAGTCAGAGCCATGCCACACTATTGCCTCTAAAGGAGACTCGTCGTCGTTGGACAACCACATCCCTAAGCTCCATGATCGCAATGGCACAGGAGCGGCAGCATCCCCGACTCCCTCGGAATTGGCAACGGGCAACACCAGCAGCCAAGGCGAGTCGTTTATAATACTCAGTAGCTCGCAATTGCATCCATTTCCCTATGACTCCGACGCGCTGGCCCCGCCCCTAGATGCCGAGTACAAGCAGTCAGCCCCAGCAGCGAGCAGCCGCGAGGGCGCCATGGTGACGGCAGGCGAGGGCGATAGCCATAGCGTGACTAGCTCGGGACGCCTGGCTCCGGTGCGCCACTTGCCTGCTGATGCCTCGGGGCAGCGCGACGGGGTGTCGGAGACATTTGCCATTATTGGCCGGGTGATGGACAAGCTGGAGGAGAAATCGGCTCTGGTGCATCCCATGTGCGAGGATTGCGCAGAGGCGATGCTGCGCCTGCTGGATCGAGAGGTGGCAGACTGCGTACGCGAGTGCGAGATTGCTACTGGAGTTGGGCGTGCTGCTGAGATTGCCATGCCGCTGGCTGAAGCGCAGCCCCTATGCGAGGGGTCTGGGCAAGGCATGGCAGCTGACGTGCTGGGGCTGGAGCGGGACCTGAGGCGGCAGTCAGAGCTGGAGCACACTCTGGAGGAGGCATTGGCCATGCTAGACACGCAGCTCGAGGGATTGTGTGCGCAAATGGCCGAGCTGGGCCAAGAGGCCGAGCAGCTTGATGAGCTAGAGTCTCGGTATCACATGGAGCTCAACGACCACGGCCATGTTCTTGAGCGGTGCGAGTCTGAACAGTGGGCACTCGATGACAAGTACGCCCGCCTCACGGCACAGCTCACTCAGCTTCAGCGGACCAACGTCTACAACGACGTATTCAATATCACTGTAGTGGATGGCATTGCCAGCATCAATGGCTTCCGCCTGGGTGGCCGGTCATCGCCACATAGCGTCGAGTGGGTCGAGATAAACGCAGCGTGGGGCCAAGCGCTACTGCTGCTGCAGACTGTGGCGCGGCGACTGAGCTACGACTTTTTAGACTACAAGCTGATTCCAATGGGGTCCTATTCGCGGATCGAGCGGGCATCAGATAGCACGACCAGCTACGAGCTGTTTGGGTCTGGCGACATGTACTTGGGTCGACTGTTTCAGAACCGCCGCTTTGATGCAGCCATGGTTGCGTACCTGGCTTGTCTCGACCAGATCGCACAGCTCATAATGAGCCTCAATCCTCAGCTCCGCCTGCCATACAAGATCGATCAAGACAAAGTTGGCGGGCTATCCATCAAGCCGCAGCTTGGCGGCGACGACGTGTGGACCAAGGCGTGCAAGAACGCCCTATTGGATGCGCGATGGGCCCTGGCGTTTGCCTCTTCGTATGCCACAGCTAGTGACTAGATGAGTTTCCTTGAAATTTGCATGTTTCAAAGCAAGACAGTGTAGTCGGGGCTCAGCTGGTCCAGACGGTGGTGAAGGGTGCGCGAGCGGACAAATGGATCCAGAGCAACAACTGCTTGGCGAAGCCTGTCCCTGGCAGCACACCGAGTGGAGGCTAGCTCGGCATCGTTGGTGCCCTCGGGCTGGGCGAGCCACTGGCGAGTCGCACACTCGTAGTCCGATGTGGCGCTGACGTATTCGCGCTCAGCAGCTTGCCGGGCCACAGTATCAGCCATGCAAGCGTTTTCCTCGCTAGCGGGGTGTATGTAGCTGTAGTGGAAGGGCTTCTTCCCGCCTAGCTCCGATGGTAGCCGATCCAAGTCGATGTAGGGCGTAATCTCCCGAGTGCTTCGGACCATCACGATCTTGGACTTTACAACGGGGTCAATAAATGGCGCAATGACAGTCCAGAGCCCCCAAAAGAACCACGAGTTTACATACAGGATCATAATTCCCAGGGTCTCGGGGAAGTAGTTGCTGAGCAGAGTTATCAGCATGCGGACGAGCTCCAAGTCAATGTTCTCGCGGGCAACGTCGCTCAAGTCAAAGAGAATAGTGACGCGGCCATCAGAGTCAGCGGCCAGCAGCTGAGAAGTCTCCAGCTGCCAGCACAAGAAGCGCTTGATAGCCAATATGTTGCGGTTGTGTGCAACGTTTACCCGGACCCTGACAACGTAAACAGGACAGCCTAGGCGGTCTGTGGTGCAAGCAAAGGCCAAGCCAGAGTGCATGGTGTGGTAGTGTAGCTTGGATTCGCCAAAGTAGGCAACCTCATCTATTGCCTGGCCCACTCGCCAAGCTAGCGTCTTTCGAATCATGTCAAGGGCCTGGCTGACGTCCCACTTGCGAGCGCGCAAGAAGCGCAGCACCCACGAATCTGGATCGCGCATCTGAGTGGCAGCCTGCCAGAAGGCGGCGCTAAACGACCGAGACAGGTCAGGCTGGCCAAACAGCGGCTTAAAGTCGGGTGGAACAAGCGGCGCAGCGAGCGTGGCTGGGTCCTCCTCTCCAGCCGGATTCGTGCGGTGAATGTATTCTTGGACTGTTTCGCTCTGCAAGCGCACGACCTCTGGACCGTTGCCAGTAGGGGCTGGAGTCGATGTGCCGGTGGTATTTGCAGCTGGTGTGGCGGAGGGGGAGGACCGCGACCCGGGCATCCAAGAAAACCACCCGCCAGATGCAGGCGTGTTGCTAGTAGGCGTGGCTTGGGCTGCTGCTGCTGCTGCTGCTGCTGCTGCTGCTGCTGCTGCTGCCGCCGCCTTAGGAGGCGCAGGGCCATTGTCCTTGTTGGCTTTACTGCCAAGCGAGACCAAGGGCTCAAAGGACAAGGCGGCTAGATCGTCAAGGTCGCTAGTAGCTCCGGCGGTCGGGGCATGCGCCAAGCTAAACAGAACAGGCAAGGCAGAGGCAGTGTCAAACTCGCTCAAAAGCAAGCGCCAGAGCTGGCGCAGCTTCGCAATCTGGCCGTCGCTCAGCGAGGGCAGGCGGCCCTCGGTCAATGGCAGGCGGCGGGCATAGTGGTCAAGCAGCGACAGGGAGGCCTCTTCAGATGCCATGCTTAAAAAAAGTACAGTATTTGAGTCAATGTGGAGAAGACGAAAAGACAAACTATGCGCGGCCTGGGCAGTGCTGGATTGCTGCATGTGGCGCCCAGGCTGGGCAGTGCATGCACCAATGAGGTTGATCGAAAAAAGAGCACATTCATATTATACAGGGAGGGCTTTGGTGATAAAGAGCCTAATGGTCCATAGTGGAGGGCTGGACTGCAAAGGGAGCCAGCGAGGCCTTGATCGGCGAGAGCTCGGTGTTGAAAAACTGGCTGACTTCGGTTATAAGGCGGAAGCGGATATCTTTTAGAGAGTTAGCGGGTGGCAAGTCGGCATGGGAAGGGGCTGGCTTCGAGGCGTCCATGTCGTCGTTTGACAGGGCGCAAACCTCTTCCCAGTCCGCCAAGGACGACGAGCGCGACTGGTTGGAGACGCTGCGGGTGAGGCGCAGCTCGCACTCGCCGACCAAGCGCTTGAGCCTGGTGATCTGGCCGCTGATGAGCAAGGCCTTCTGGTGGATCTTGTACTCGTACTCGGCACACATGGCGCCGCCCAGTGGGTTCCGGCTAAAGTGGCTGAGCCCGTTCATGAGTGCTATAAGGTGCGAGTAGCGGGTTTCTATCGACGACACGAGCTCGCGTGCCTCTTGTGCCTGAGAGGCATCCCACAGCGTAGACGCCAAAGAGGCGCTGCTGCTGCCACCGTCGTGTCTGCAAATGTCGGAGTGGCTGCCATCACGGCGGCAGCTATCATCATCGTCGGCAGTGGCGTCGTAGGAGGCAGCGGGAGAGGCGTCAGAGTGCTTGGGCGGGGGGGATGGTTGAGCAGCAGCTTGGTGGGAAGACGTCCACATTGTAGTGAAAAGGGGGTAAAGCGACAGAGTCATCGGGAGATTGGTGAGATGTGAGGGACGGAGGAAATGGCGGAGAGTAGTAGAGACGGGCGGGACGGGCGGGTTATAAATACGAGAGACGAGGGCTTAGCAGTGCAGATGTGGCTTTTGAGCCTAAATAGAGGCTCGTCGGTGGGTGCGGCCAAAAAAGGCTAAATGAAATGCACGGCGCTAAATAAGCAAGGTGCGAACACAAGAGTACAGGCCCGGGCTACCGGCACCCAAGAAGGCAGAATAGCAGGGAAGAAAAAAGGATGCGAGCGGAGGCAGAAAAGTCGAAGAAAGCAAGGGCGGGCTGGGAGATATCGGCGGCAGCAGCAGCAGCAGCAGCAGAAGCAGCAGCCTAGGCGGCGAGGGCGAGCATTTAAGACAGAATGCTACTGCTGGTCACGCTGGCACAGGTAGGAGCGGCGGACCCCATGGCAAGGAGGGGCGTCGTTCTGCCTCGTCTGCGATCACGCTGCAGTGATACGCCCTTTCAGGCACATGATAGCAAGAGGGAGCTGGCGGGGGTCCAGACAAAGTAGTTAGCGCCGCCTGCCGGTTAGCGCAGCCCGGCCTCCTTGCTCAGCCCAGGTCTTCTCCCCTCCCTTCGGCAAGCACTTGCCTTAATTAAACCCAAAAGAATCAGCCGTGAGTTGGTTGTCTTTGGCCAGCATTGTGCACCTTCCGGCACCGCCAGCGCTTTGCATATATTACCACAAACCTAAACACCTATGCTGCGTGTAATCGCCGTGGGCTGACTGGGCTAGGCAGACCCATCCTGTCGCCGGGGGGTGCGGTGTCGGCCAGGCGCACACTTCGGCTGCCGAACAGGCTGGCCCACGCAGGCTTGCGAGCAGCAATGCTGCTTTCAGGCGGCTCTTCGCTAGCGAGCTCCTTAAAATCAGGGCTCTTCTTGTGCGAATTAATAAGCGCCTGCGAGCCAAGCACAGCTATTGCGGCCGGAGCAGCGGAGGGAGTGGGCGGCAGGGCACCCGAAGCAAAACGTGGTGCAGGTGTGGGCGGCAGTGGGCGGTTAGGTGCAAGGCTGGGAGATGTGGGGGGAGAGACTGTACCCAGCACTCGGCTGTGGTCGCCTGGCATTATTGGCTCAATGACATCATCGTAGCTGAGGATGTGTCGGTCAATGTGCTTCATCAGCCGATGTTCCAATGCTCGGATGTCAGCGCCGAGTCGCAGGATATCACCCTCGCGCTTTGCCTGCGCCAGCTGTGTCTTCATTCGGGCAATGCTGTGCCTTATGTCGCGCGCCCGGGCTACGTTCTCCCAGTACTCTGGGTCTGGTGCTGGTGGGGCCCAGACAAACGCAATGTCGCTAAGTGGTTGTATCTCAGGGCCGCCAACGCCATTGCGCGCAAGCGCGTCGCAAATTGCAGCCTTAGGCTCCAGCTCCGGGCGTGAGCCAGGAGCTGACATCTGGGGACAGCCTCGACGAGGTTGGGTTTGGTGGCGCTCCATATACGCAGGATTCAAGATAGAGTTGGCAAGAATGGCACAAAGTAAACACGAGCTTTGTTGAGTAAGAAGAGACAAGGAGGGCATGCAGCCGCGCTGTTCTCAACTGCTCCTCGCAGGTCTTGCGGCATGCCCACTCTGTCTCTGACAGCCTTGTATCAGCTGCCACACATTCACCCGTCTTGCCTAATATCTAATATCTCTGCTCTGGACCGTTCCTCTCTTTCTAGCCGCTCCTGCAATTAGCCGTGCTTGAGCGCTAGTGGCTGCAGCCCGTGTTGTCGGCGATCGCCAAAGCATCCAGGGGCACGTGCTTTTACGCCGATCGCCCTTTGGGACTATAGGACCCGTGGCGCCCTCGTTAGCAGTGAGCCAGATCATGTGCGAGCGTTCGGAGTATCTCGCCTGGTGCCACCGCCGCTCTCCCTTTGTGAAAAAGAAGCTCGAGTGCGTTGCCTTTAAAGTAAAGAGAGCTGCAATGCCCCCCTTTTGCGCCAAGAGCATGTTTTGTGCACAAAGGAATCGCCCTGCGCCTGCTCCCATGTATCGATGATGTGTGTTTGCAGAGAACCCTTGCTCACGCGTTGACATGCACTATTCCACTTTCCGCCTTTTTTTTTCTCTATTTTTTGTCCCCAGCTTTCTAAAATTTCAGTTTTTATATTTCATGTACCAACAGCCGCCGCCGCCGTCCGCTGGTCCCAACAACAACAGTTACTATTATAACAACGGCGAAATGTCACAGCAGCCATTCCCTGGCAGCCAGTACCAGTCCCAGTACCAGCCTCCGCCGCCGCCCCAGGCCTACGGCGCTTCATACAACAACGAAGGAGGCCCACATGGTGGCGGCGGCGGCGGCGGTGGTGGTGGCGGTGGCGGTGTGTTCCCCGGCCGCATGAGCTCGTACTCCTCCAACCCAATGCACGAAACAACTGGCCGGCCGGCCTCAAACTATGGCGGGCCTCCTCCACACATGGACTCACACAACCAGAACCGCCCTTCGCGAATGTCACACAACCCGTCCGTTTACTCGCAACAGCCCACCACTACAAACCGGCGAAATGACCGCACCGGCACTCACTACGGCCACTTAGTGTCTGAAGAGCCCCGCCGTGACATTCCTTGCAGCGGTGATGCCTGTGGTGCCTGCTGCAAATACAACTCGCTGGCCTGCCTCTTCTGCTGCAACGGCTGGATGCGTCTGTGTGGGTGTGGCATGAGCATCAAGGAGATTCTCAAATTCAAGTAAACTTGACCCAGCTCTTCTTCTCTTCCCCCCCCATCTAGATCAAATCTGCTTTTTCTTCTTATCTTTGTGCGTATTTCCAATTTAATGTCAAATATTCTTGTATCTCTGTAAATAGCGTCGTATGATGAACCGGTCGCTCTCCACAGCCGTACGCCTGTGCTCTCGCCCGTGGCTGGCACGAACCTACACATCGGGCAAGGAAACCGCTCGCGAGTATTTGGAAAAGGCCGCCGCGCCCTTTGAAGTATTTGACCGCAGCGCCAAGCGCATGCAACGCAACAGAGCAGCCGCAAGGGTTACTGACAGCCGCGAGGTCGACTACCTCAAGGACGAAGTAGCTGCTCGCGTCTCCGATCGCTTGTTGGACATTAAGCGTCGCTACCACACCGTGGTAGAAATCGGTGCTGGCTGTGGGCACCTGGCAAAGGCCGTTGACGACGACATGATGGACCGATTGATTATGTGTGACATGGCAAAGACTGCGCTAGAGAGGGATGCCGGCACAGACTATGACGTGCTGGTCGAGCGCCGCATAGTAGACGAAGAGGCGCCAGTGTTTGAGCCCGAGTCGCTGGACGCCGTAGTCAGTAGCCTGTCGATGCACTGGGTCAATGATCTGCCCGGGATGCTGATACAGATCAGGAAGGCTCTAGTGCCGGACGGCGTGTTTATCGGCGCCATGTTTGGCGGTGACAGCTTGTTCGAGCTCCGCACGTCATTGCAATTGGCCGACATTGAGCGCGATGGTGGTATTGCTGCCCGTGTCTCGCCACTGACCGACACCAGAGACGTTGGCAGTCTGCTGAACCGTGCGGGGCTCACCCTATCGACGATAGACGTGGACAGCATCGTAGTGAACTACCCGTCCATGCTTCACTTGGTCGGCGACATCAATGCCATGGGCGAAGGAAACGCCGTGGCCCAGCGCCTGCCATTCATCAAGCGTGACACACTACTAGCCGCATCGGCCATCTACAAAGGTAGGCATTGTTTCCTATTGCCGGTGTTTCCGGAGTGGTTGACTGAGTTGCACGGTGCCATTTAAATGTTGCTCTTTTGTCCTGTAGAGATGTACGGAAACAAGGACGGCACCATACCCGCAACGTTTCAAGTCATATACATGGTAAGAAAATGTGACGATATATCGTAATCAATAAGCCCTGCGCGGTGCTAATCTGCTCTCCAGTCCTACGATACGCCGCATGTGCTGTAGATCGGGTGGAAGCCAGACCCGTCGCAGCCAAAGCCACTGGCGCGTGGCTCTGGGCAAGTGTCGCTGGGCGAGATGTTCAATGCCGACTCGCACAAGCTGTGAGCCCGCTTTTATAATAAATCGTTTATTGTCTGCGGATGGCGCCACTTGGCAATTGTGCATTTTCCTTTGGAGCTTTTGAGCGGCTGGAGGCGCCTGTTGGTGCTGGTAGAGGAAGCATAGGATATTTCTGCACGAATTGGCTTCTGTCGTGCTCCATGTTTCTTTATTATTGCCGCGGCTATTTGCACCAGCATAATGCCGGCCATGCTGCGAGCAACAATAGCGAGCAAGCGGGCAAGCAAGCACTTGCAAAGACACAATGAGGGCGCTGGCGCACTATTATGCCGTTCCTGAGCCAGCGCAAAGATACAAAAAAGGAAGTAGAATGCGGCAGTGGCGTGTACGTGCTCCACAGCATGTGTCCACAACAGAAGCAGCAAAAGACGCGCACACAGCGCGGCACAAGTCATTGCCTGCGTTAGTAGCGTGAGCTATTGCAGCTATGCTTACGAACTCTGACCTCCTTGCCGAAGCTACCAGCCGCCTTATCATGTCAGGCATCTGCAGCCTGCATTATCAGCGTTTGGAGCGGCGTGAGCATGTGTGTCGCCCCTGCCTGCTGCCTACAAGCATCACGCGCGGCGCAGTCGCCACCTATCAGCCAGTATGTGCGCTTGTGTTCTCTGGCTGTGAGGGGAGGCGCAAATCACATCGGCCCTGGGACGAACAATGGCCCACGGGCTTGACAGCAGCGTGCCACTCGCAAAAGAGAGGAAGCCTTGCCTCTTTGGGCATATGCTGCGAACACATCGCCCAGTAACGAGTGCGTGGAGACAGTGTCAGGGCAAGGCTGGCGTGACCAAGGGGCGGCGGATCGCTGTGGGGGCCGAAAAAAGGAAGCGCTTTTTCAGATTGCCCGGCGCAAAAATAAAAAAAATAAAAAAAAAGATGCTTGCAGCACCTGAAGCACCTGATCAGTCGTTTTGCGCCCGCTTGAACACCAGACACATCTCAGGATCTACAAGGCGATAAACAGGGCATCGAGCAAGAGCGCGAAAGGGAAAAGTGCCACGAGGTACTTTGCGCGGAGTTCGAAGCCCAAGCTCGTCTTTTGGCTCGGGCCAATCCAGCAATAATCGGTCGGGCCAGGGATGCCCCGTGCGGGGTAAGATCTTCAGCCCACGAGCCATATTGCGGAGCAATCGCCAGCAACCTTATCAAAGAAGCCGAGTGTCTTTTATTGCGCTCTTTGTCGGAATCAGCCCAGTGGCCGCCTGGCCAAGGCCTCCGTGCAATTGGAAGCAGTGTGACTGGATGTTCGTGTGTATGTTCGCGTTTCCGTGTTTCGGCTGCCAGAAGCTCAGCGCCGGACATGCCTTTGTGATCCGCAGCTGCCAGCTGAACGGCCAAGCAGGCCCGTTTTGAAATAGTGCGAGTGCAAAGTCTGCACACATGGCCAAGTTGCCTCCCGAAAATAGCGAAGATCCTGAGTGTGCAAGGTGCGCTTGGCGAGAGGGAGGATTGCCGACGGACGGCTGGTCCCAGATGCGCACAGACTCATCAATCAATCGGCGCTTTCCGAATGTGCCGTTTCTGCAATCGCGATTGCCCTCAATATTTACATTTATAAAGCCACTATGCATTTCAGCATGAATATCTATAGCGATTTGTGTCGCTATATTCGCACAAGGCCAAAAAAGAGAACGCTGCCATATGGCCTAGCCCTGCCTGAAATAAGAAGGGTCAGCCCAGCGACTAGGCGGCGGCGGCGGCGGCGGCGGCGGCGGAATATTGCGCGCCAATAGAGAGATTCACGGTGTGCATGGCGGGAAGGCAGAAAATGAGACCATTGTCTTAGGATACATGTGGTGCGTCTGGTAATAATACTTGTAGTATTGACAGTTCCAGAACTCAAGAATTAAAAGGAAAAAAACACAGCAGCTGAGTGCCGTCAGACATCTGCCTTCTGGCTATTGTGACCAGCAAGAGGGGGCTTCTGACATGAGCTCTCTTTGCTGCAACACATGTGACGCCCCATTGGGTGAGCGAGTAGACAGGCGCCTGGCGTGCGCCTCTACTCCCCCCCAACATCGCCCAGCTGTCCAAAGCCGAGTCAGTTGCCAAGTACACCTCCGCCAACTGCAGCAAGGGAAGGAGGTCTGGCCGCGCACGGTGGCCGAGGATAGGAAAATGGACAATGGTTTCAGTATTTTAATATTTCATGGTTGCCAAGCTCGCCCGCGAACAGGTGAGGCCCGTGACTCTGGAGCTAAACAATAGACTTGCTCAGCAGGACCGACCAGCGAGAATCACAATACGCCAAGCGGGGGGTGTGTATAGCCAGTGTCAATACCTGAACAAGCCTTTTTGCCCGGGATGTCATTGCCTTCCTGGGCAAGACGAGCAGCGTAGCAGCTGGCGCATCATGTATCCTTGCAATAGTAGATTTTTTGAATAGACATTGTTTACCAATGCACAGCATATCCCTCACGTGAGAGGCAACACAGAGGTGCCTTGAGCACATAGGTCAACGAGCTGCGGTGGCACATCCTCTCTTTCTTTTTCTTTATCTAAAACTAGAAGGCACAACAAGAGGGGGCGTGCAAGTTGAAGCATGAGGCAGCGATATGTCGGGATTTTGACAGGGTGCGCAGCCATTTCTTGAATACTATCGTATATTCGCATACCTTTCGTCAAAGCCAAAAAAGAATTCCAACAGTTTCTGCGTTTAATCGCAATGTCGACTTGTATATACAAATGTGACTGGAGGCGGTCAGTCGCGTGGTCCCAGTATGTGAAGGTTAAAAAAATTGGCGAAGAAGCAGATGTTATGTATAGTATTTTTAGGAGGCGTATTAGGAGGCACAGTGAACAATTAGTTGCGCATTGCAACCGCTCTGTTTAATATTTTGTGTTTATTTTGATGTCTATCTCTCTCGAGGCCCAAAGACAGCTGCTGCCGGCCCTTGCTTTTTTATCTACTCAGATAGGTAGATAAAATGGAGTAAATCGCTTGTCCCACGTTTTTTGTAGAGAAAGTATCCGCCATGATATGCACCGCAAGAAAAGGATACCACTGGCGCCATTTGAGAAACCGCTTAATCACATAGCGCGCACACGGGTTGCGGAGTCCTTGAGCTGCTTAAACTCCTTGAGGGAAGAGCCAGCCAGCCAGCCAGCCAGCCAGCCAGCCAGCCAGCCAGCCAGCCAGCCAGCCAGCAGGCATCGCCTACATCCAGCGAGAGAAAAAACAATGATAGACGAGAGCTACTATCGCAGATGGATGGATGGGATTCAGGCCCAAAGAATAATGGCTGCCGTGCCTTCTCAGCTACTATTTTGTGCGGGCTGTTTGTCGGCGAGCACCGGCCGCATCGAGCCCAACATCACAGCGATTGTTGGCGATGATTTTGGCCAGCACCCAGGACCTGCCAAGGCCTCTTCGCCAGCAGTCACGACGGGAGGCCAGAGAGCGAGACGGAGGAGAGAGGCTTGTGATGATGAGCGCCTTCTAGGCGATCTTCAAGCAAAAGTTCCCAGGGGGGTTGCGAGCGGAGAGAGAATTTCTCATCGCCGGGGGGGGTGGGCGGGGGCTCGCCAGCCACCCCTCCTCTCCTCCTCCCCGCGGGCTGCTGCTTGCTTTGGAGGCATGCGCTTGGTGGGCTTTCGTCCGATGTGGGCGCACTACTGGGTATAAAACAGCCGTGCTTTTCCTCACCCCGTGGCGACCACTTCAAGGTTCTCTTTTATTTTCCAGCTTGCCAGCTAAGCAACGCGCCCTCCCCATCTAGCAGCACCCCTTCCCTCTCTCTTTTCTCTGCCTCTTTTTATTTTTTATTTTTTATTTATTTATTTCAGACTCCTTTCCTTGAAGCAACCTGCTCCACATGCTCGCCAAGATGGGCAATGGCATATACTGTGAGGTCGAGACATATACGTGTGAGCTCGCTCCCGACGAGCGCCTGTTCCGCGACAGCCGCGAAAAGCTCAACTACCTGAAGGGCACCCAGCGCCGCCTGCTGCTGCTGGCCAAGCAGCTTGCTCACTACGGGTAAGCGACACTTAATTTCTAGCATGGCGATCGCTGCTGGCAATGCGCTGGCTCAGCCATCCCGGGCTGCTGGCCCAAAGCAATCATAAAGAACGCCATCCATGCCGGGGGGCTGCTTTTGGCCATATTCGCGATTCCCGGTTTGTGCTCTTTTTCTCCTGCTACTCCGCCACGCGCAAGCCTAGCGGCGAAAATATTGCAGCCTTGCCCGCAGTAGCTGGGGCAGTAGCTGAGAAGCCTCCCCTCTTTTTCCCGCTGCTGTCCTTGCGCCTTTTAGTCCCATGTGCGAGGAGGAGGTGTGCCCTTTTCTCAAGCCTGATTTAGGCTTTTTGGGCTCTTTTGTCGCCATGGCGTGTTTCTTGCTTTTGCTCTGCTTTTGCTCTGCTTAGCTCCGCCCGTACACGTGCTCCACCGTGTCAGTGGGAGAGTCACATGCTTTGGCAAGGCACCTGTGCTAACTGCTGTTGTTTTCCTGTTGAGCTATTTTTAGACGCAACCCGCTCGGTGGTGCAATGTGCAAGGAAATCGAGGCGCGTATGTACCAGCAAATGCTGCTGGCTAGCCGCAACCACATCGAGCTTTCGGCCATGGTCGACACGTACAACCGCATGCTCGAGGACTCCGAAGCCACAGCTTCCGGGCCGCAGTCACAGCAGTCATCGTCGCTTGCCGACTGGGAGGAGGTGGTTGAAATGGCCAAAATGCCGGTGGAAAGCGTGCCTACCCGCTCGCCTGCACGCAGCAGCAGTAGCTACGAAACGCCGTTCAAGTCCATTTACATGGTGCCCAAGGCTACTGCGCCTGCCGACGACGCGGACAGCCGCAGATCGCATAAAACGTTTCCGCAGCAAATGACGCCGCCCATCGAAGAAATCGTCGAGCTGCGCGAGAGCCTCAAGCTCATCGAGCAGTCGCCACTCTTCACCACCACCCCCACCTTCAAGGCCGCCAAAGCCCCGGCTCTGGGTGCTGGCGTCGCTGGCGTCGCTGGCCTGCGCCTGCCAAAGTCGCTGCCATGAGCAACTCCCAAAATGCCTCGCATGCTGTACATGTCTTTCTTAATTCTTCACATTGGGCTGGTGAGCCATGCTCTGCAGCCCCACCACTGTACTGATATCTCTCTTTTTAGCAGCATCACCACAGCCACCACAACCACCACAGCCACCACAACCACCACCACCGCAACCACCGCAGCCGCCAGCCTCCGCTTTTTCTTCGCCTCCTGCTACCTATTGTTACGTATGCTCATCCACTTTCTTTTTGTAAAACAGCCTCTCTTTCTCCCGCATCTTGCAGCACGACAATAAACTTGCTGCTGCAGCGCGCTCTTTATGTCAAATTGATTGCATACACCAGACAGTGATGTGCTTGCAAAGACTGCCTTGTATTTCAAGGCAAAGACAATACACGCTAACACGCTAAAAGGCAGATCTACGCCACGCCTTGTCTTTGGCCCGTCAGCAGCCGGATGCATATATTAAACGGAATCCTGGGTATGATGGTTTGCTTTTTGCCAAAACACATCATCGCCATGCGCTCTAATCGACAAATTACCGGGTTGGCGGATCAGCCGGCACTGCCCGCCTCGCTCCCCTCCCCTCCCCTCCTAGAGAAGCGCATGCGTGCATGCAGGTGGAATTTGGCTTTCTTTCTATTTATTATTTTTTGCGAGGAAAAATAATGTCAGACGGCGATGAGGACGCGGGCACCTCGGGCAGGCTGACGCCCTCGTGGCTGGCCATGCCTAGCCCGAGGGCGTTGTTGGACCGCACTACAAAATTCGTTCTTAATGCAGCGCATGGCAAATCCCGGTCGCTTATTCCAACGACCGACAATTCTATGACGACCAGCCGCTTTGACGAAACGGGCATAGTCGACTGGGACGATAACGACGGCGATGTGAGCGACGACGGGAGCCACGAAGGTAGCGACGAGACACCCACCAGCCTGTCGCCCGCTGGCGAGGGCTGCGTGTGGCGGCGGACCGGCAAAAGCACCGCGCTTGTGCTGGAGTGCGATGTGCTGCGAGGGCACTGGAACGCATACCAGCTTGCACCATCGGAGGCGCTCAGCAGCAAAGATGGCAGCACCAGGCCAGCAACCCCGCCTGGCATGCTGCGCATCCACACCATCGGCCGCAAGCACAGGCGGCAGCGCCAGCCGCCCCCGCGACTGCGCACGCCACTAAGGGCCGCTGCGCTACCTGGCAGGGCCGGCAGCGTGGGCGGCCTGCAGAGCACCTCAGCCAGCGCCCAGAGCAGGCGGCCCAAGGCCTCGCTCATGTCGCTTCCGCACGGGGTGATCTGCCAGGTATTTGAGTACCTGCCTGTCCCCGAGATGCTCGAGCTGCTCAACAGCTGCCGCCTACTGCGCCGCGTCATGCACAGAAGCGAGCCAAGCACTCAGGCGGCCGGCGAGGCGGGCGATGCGGCCTACACCCCCGCCGGGATCCGCGTGTGGCGAGCCATGATCCAGCGCATGGGGTGGCTGCCGTGGCAGGAGCGCTCTCGCGGCCGCGAGAGGCGGCCGCGCCTGTCGTTGCCCAAGAGCCACGCGGCGCTGCTGAGGCACCTGTGCGCCGTGGAGGGCGAGGGGGAGCTGGTGGAGATTATGGGTGCCGAGCCCGACCTACTCTTCAAGGCCGTCTACGACAACCTCTGCTCCGACTACGTTGCCTTTCGGTCTTTGGAGCACCAAGTGCCAGCCCTTCTGTGGGGCGCGTCCTCGCCGCCCGAGAAAGGCAAGGGTCCGACGACACGCCTGGCAATTCGCAGCCCAGCCGAAGTGGCTGCGCGCTTGGACCAGCTCCAGTGGTTTGGGCGTGGCCACTTTACCCATGACGCCGCCATCATAAACCGGCGCCTGGCCATTGCTGCAGACAAGTTTGAGGCTGCATTTTGCTCTCGCTTCAAGCATGCCTTTATCGCCGGCCGCTGTGCCGGGATGCGCGAGGCTGCCGAAGTGCTAGAGCACTTGCGAGAGGGCCGCGGGTGCATCCGGATCCTTGTTGGCTCGCACCCACTGTTCAACAGCGACGGTGCGCTGCATGAGCCTCGGTATGCGCAAGTATTAGCCGCAAGTGACTGCGTAACTGACTCACACTCATTTGGCGTGTTTCTGGAGGGCCTGCAGGGCCTGATCGAGGAGCATGCGCGGGTATCTGCCCTGGCTCTGCCACCGCACACTCTACCAGCCTCCGCCCTTTATTGCTTTGTGCAAGCGCTGTTTGGGCCCAATGGCGTGGCTTTGCTGACGCTTCAGAAGCTCTACGCATATTTGCGCTCAATACCCGTGCTCTCAGAGTCAGGGAGCTCGTTCTCATATACACTGCCACAGCAGCACGCACCAGCAAGCCTAGTTGTCGTGCCAGACGAGGCGACCAAAGACGTGCTGTATCTGACTACCGTAGCCGATGTTGTAGCCCTGCTCCTTGTGGCCTCTGGCAAGTGGGCTGCTATGAAACCTGTGGCGCTGTCTTCGGCTCTAGGCAGGCGCTGTGTGTTCTCTGCCTTTGACGACGTTATTGGTGACTACGTCCAACTTGAGCGCCGAGTCATTGAGCGCGCTTATGGCGAGGAGCTGACCCAGTGGATTGCCAAGGCCAATTCAGATGGCCCAGCCGACTCTAATCTGAACCCTGCCTCAATAGTATCAACAGCGGCTGATGTGACGCCAAACCGTAGCTCGCCTTCCTCCCTTCGCAGCCACGCTCCCAGTGGTGCCCAAGAGCCTGTTATTCGTCTGGTAAACTTTCACCAGCGCTTGGAGCAGATGGAGGAGTACAAGTTACGCGTGTTACACGTACTGGAAGCTAAGCTTGGCATCGGTCTTCCAGCAGAAGACAATTCTGCGCCAGGGCCTGTCGCGCGTAGGCGGTCAAGCGGCCCCGCAGTGGACTTGCACCGGCATACGACGGTAGGCAGCCTACTGCGAGCCTTGCCTATCAGCATTGACTTGTGCCTCAACATGTTGCTAACAAATCGAGACGCCATCAATCGCCTGTCGGTCTTTGCGGAGGCTCCTCCCGACATGCGCCTGCGCAAGCTAGCCCAGGAGGCGATTGAATCGGTGTTTTGTATCCTGCTGCAAAGCATTGGAAACCACGTGCGCCCCGCCTTTGCTCGAATTGTTGCAGAGCTGAAGCAGCTCGAAAAGACTGCCATGATTTCCATGGTGTCGCAGGAAGGAAGCCATGCAGCAGTGTCTAGTGCTAGTGGCGCGCCTGGCGACCATGCCTCAGCAACCAGCCACATAGCCTCTGGCGGGGGCGGGTCAGCGTATTCGGCTCAGCTTATCCAGGTCGAGAAGGAGCTGCGCGAAAAGTTCACTGCCGTCGAGCTCCGCTTCTTTGAGCTGATCCACCTATGTGATCTGACCGTGCAGATGTTGGAGATATACTACAAGAAGGACATGTGCGTCTTTATCAACGAGTCCGACTTTCTCAACATTTGCAATCAAGAGAAAAAGGCGCTTGAGCATGCCATTGACGACAATGTGGCGGTTGGCATGGACTGCGTCATTGAGATCATTCTTCGACAGACCCATCATATCCTCGACACCGAGCAGCGCAGTAGCGACTACCACCCCGACAGCAACACGTCACTGACGCTGACCCCGACGATGGCCTGCGCGCGAGCTGTGCAGTTTCTGAGCGAGTCGACAGCAGTTTTGCAGTGCATGACTACGCAGAAGCAGATGCGCGACGTGTTCCTAGGCGAAATCGGCGTCCGCTTGTTCAACGTGCTGCTGGACAACATCAAGCGCTTCCAAATCACCGAGCCGGGTGGATTCCAGCTCATAGCCGACCTGAACCTGTACTATGACTGGGCGGTCGCCATTGTCGATCCAGATACACTGCGCTTCTTTACGGCCCTAAAGGACTTGGCCAACTGCTTTATTTTGGCGCCAAAGGACTTGCGCGGGTTTCTTCGTGACCAGTACTCGCGCCACACCTTCGATGGAGTCATGCGCTCAGAAGAAGTCTATGACGTGGTGGCCTGCCGCGCCGACTATCGCGCCATCCGCTCGCAAGTCGAAGGACATTGCGACTTTATGTAAAGCTGTTAGAACTGTATTTGTATCATATATATCCTTTAGTAGCGCATGAACTGTTGAAAGACTGGGTTGTTGGTCTCGTTGATATAGCGGTAGTCGAGGTCATTGAGGAACTGCTGGAGCGGGCTAGGAATCTCGCCCTCCTTCAGCTCTGCATCCCCATCACTGGGCGGGACCTGGACGCCAACGAGGACCTTTGCGACATCTTGGCCAAAGTTGCGGTACTGGAACAGGGAGATGTTCCAGTTGAACCGCAGCCCACTAAGGAACTTTTTCAGCGCGCCATGGCGCTCAGGGAACTCGAATCGGATCAAGTACTCGTTGGGCACTGAGCTCCGCCCTCCAACTATGTAGCGGGCATGCGACTTGGCCAGCTCGTTGTCCGAGAGATCAGTGGCGTCCATGGAGAGGGCCTCTAGCTTTTGGATTATCTCTGACACTTCGCGAGCCCGGTCCCTGACCTCGAACGACATGAATATGTGAGCATTTTCGGGGTCGCCAAACCGGTACGTAAACTCGGTAATGGAGCGCGGGTAAATGACGTCATGTAGCCTGAGGAAGCTCCCAGCACGTTCAGGGATAACAACCGAGAGCAGCACCTCCTTTTGCTCGCCCATAGCCGCGCGCTCAGCAACAAACCGCAATCGGTCAAAGTTCATGTTGGCCCCCGACGTTACGGCTACCAGGGTCTTGCCCGAGAGCCCATTGACCCTGGCGTACTTTTTCAGGCCAGCCGTGGCCAAAGCGCCCGAGGGCTCCAGCACGCTGCGAGTATCTTCAAAGACATCCTTGATGGCAGCACATACCTCGTCGTTGGTAACAAGCACCACGTCGTCGATCAAATCCTTGGCCACGCGGAAGCACTCCTTGCCGACTTGGCACACGGCAGTGCCATCGGCAAACAGGCCAACCTCGGGCAGTACCAAGCGCTTTCCAGCTTTTAGCGACTGTGCCATAGCGCACGAGTCCACGGTCTCCACAGCAACGATCTTGATCGCAGGCCACACGCGCTTAACGTAGGCTGCAATGCCGGCAATGAGTCCACCACCGCCAACCGCAACAAATATGACGTCAATGTCGGCTGACTTTTTCTGGCGCAAGAGCTCCATGGCAATAGTTCCCTGGCCCGCTATGACATAGGGGTCGTCGAATGGCGGAATGTTCGTCAGCCCATGTAGCTTCTCTAGCCGAGTGCACTCGACTTTGGCCTCGTCAAACCCAGCTCCGTGGAGCACAACCTCGGCCCCCAACCGCTTCACATTTTGCCACTTGATAGCCGGTGTCAGTAGCGGCATGACAATAATGGCCTTGATACCCAAGTGCTGGGCTGACATGGCCACGCCCTGTGCGTGGTTACCTGCCGAGCACGCAATGATCCCACGCTCCTTCTCCTCCTGAGTCAGATGGCTGATTTTGTTGTACGCTCCGCGGATCTTGAACGAAAACACTGGCTGCAAGTCTTCGCGCTTGAGGTACACGTTATTACCACAGCGATTGGTCAGGTTAACTGCGTGTGTCAGAGGTGTCTCGCTAGCCACATCATAAACGTAGGAGTTGAGAATCATCTGCAGGTAGTCAGGATGTGGAGCGTGTCCTATCGCTGCGCTGGAACTAGCTAGGCCGCTGACCGGAGTGTTTACACCAGACTCGAGGTCCATGGACATGCTAGCGTTCTCGTTAATGGTGCGAGAGTTGGGAACTGCATCTACGGTCAGCAAACTCGCCAGCATACTGGTGGCGCCGCTAGCAGATGTAGAGGTAGGTGTAGGCGTCATACTACAATAAAAATGATTATCCAGATGGAGCTAAAGCAAAAAAAAATAAAAAGATACCGATGCTCTAGATCTTGATGTGGATGTGACGCAGAAAATAGTTAGTCACTAATCGTGTTGATCAGTAAATCAGATATTCAAATCAACATATTTAGAATACTAGAAAAATCATTCCCAAGCTGAGAATCTACATGAGCACCTTTGTCAATCATGCAGCATGAGGCAGCTCTTTGAAATATGGCATAACAACACCTTCATCTGCATAATGGGGTTTGAAAGATGGTTTTGAAAGATTGCAGAGCTTGCTATAATTTTGTTTCGTGACATCGAGCCAGACATGTTTGTCATCAATACAGCTCGGGGGCACCCACAACGAGAATAGAAAAAGGGAATGAGTAGAGGGCATGAGGAGAGCTGGACAGGCGTGCACGTTACTGCTTTTTGCCATTCTGTCCATAGTTTAATACTGGGCCAGATCAACAATGTCATGGGTTCGCTGATAGGGGCCAATCGCACAATGCCCTGACGCGTGGGCGCATCGTAGGCTGGAGATCGCGGGCTTTTGAGGCGGTCCGCCATCCCCGCAGGCCCAAGCCACTGCTCCTTTCCCACGGCAAACAAAGAAAGCAAGCCTAGGGTGCACCCTCGATCCCCGCATTGCTGAGCTTTAGGGCCCAACCCGCAGCACCGGTCCCAGATCAAGCCCTGGCTGCATTGTTCATGCTCTGTGGCGTTGCTACTGCCGATTGTCTGTCGGTGCGCCTCACCGGGCGGGGCGCTCTTGCGCTCATTAAATGGGCTATACTACGAAATGATCAAGACCCTGAAAGGTGCAGAGGCCAGCCAATTGCTTCCGTTGCAAACTGATGTGGTGTTTTTTCCCACCATCATGCATGCCGCGTTGGATTACCCGCTTTCCCACATGAGGCGGGCTGCAGATCCTTCTATGAAAAAAGCAACGCGTCATACGCAGTCTGATTTATGGCCATCCCAGCCACCAATGAGACGCATAAGAAAAGCGAGTACATACCCGTCTGTCTCTGCCTTTATTGGTAGCTGATGTGACTACTCGAGAACCAAAACCGCTCAATGCAGCTACCAGAGTCTGTGTGTTGCCATCCGCTATGATTGAGTTGAAATAAAGCAAGCGGACGTGGTCTAATGCTACGTGAGAGATGAGGCTGTATTTACGCCGCCATGTTCTACAGTGCCAAAGTATTTCTCATCGACTACTCCTCCTGCAAGCCAATGGTAAGCTATTGCGGGCTAGTACTGAAGGAGGAAAAGATAATACACTCAAAAAAAGTAATTGAAAAGAAAGAGGAAGAAATGTTTGATCGGTATGGGCTGCTCATAGAGAGAATCTGACTTGCTTCTTGGTCCGCAGGGCGCGCTTCGGCCATCTTGTGTTGGGTGCTGTGCGCTTGACAAAATCAGAATGAAAAGTCCTCCAAAACGCAATGCGCCGATTGGCTCCCTTCTCGATTTCCTTAACCATAAAAAAATATACACTGTTAGATAGTACTATGCGGGTTTAGACTAGACCATATATATAATAAATATTTTAAAAATGCGAGCTCAAATAACTAAAGAGATCTCACACCACTAATGCCCCGTAGCGCCATATTTAAACAGCGCCGCCATAGTCGCTTGTAGTCATAATCTTGCGATTATGATCATGAACTTGTAATCATGATCTGGCCGACTATACTCGCTGCTATCCAACATACACCATAGCTCCTGTAGTCGTATAGATCAAAATAGCAGGCGTATCTTGCCCTACCGTATGCTGTGATGGTCTCACGAACAACTGCCGCTACCGCTAGTTTGTTGATGTAGGGGCAGCACATGAGCCTGGCAGACCCAAAATATCCATACTCAACAGGCACAGCAATCTCGGTGTGCTCAACAGCCTCGATGGCCTCGGTGCGCTCAACAGCCTTGACGATCTCGGCGCAAATTATAGCGTGGTGGCGACAGCGCCTAAAAGCAGCAAACAAGCAGCAAACAAAAAATGCAAATGCCAATGCCAAATTCATGCGAAGCAAATGCTCGCTGTTCTGTATGACAATACTTTCCATCAGAAAAGGGGCAAAACTATGGCTGTGTTGTGCTGCAATCGGTAGAGTAGTGAGTGCAGGAGTCGGTGCAATATGCCCAAAGCCAGGTGAGGAAGACTTAAGGTGCCAGAAAACGGGGGGAGGGGGAAGTGCTAACTGGGAAAATGCAAAAGTGCAAAATTGGAAAAAAAAGAAGCTGAGAAATGGATTCGGGCGACGACAGAGTCGTAGGCTCGTTTTTATACCTGACTGGGTGGGAAGTGTGGTCGAGCTTTGCGCGGTTCTACGATGCATGGTCCATGTGATAAAGCCATTGTTCTCAGCTTCTGTTTCACCTCAATCCAATGAGAGCTCTTGGATTTGTTGTGCTTTACCAAAAATAGACTAATTGCTTGAGCTAGTTATATTGCGCTGGGGGTAGCGGAAAATGGACACTTCGGCCAAGACCTTTTTTCTTCTTCCAACCGCTGTGGTGGAGTAAAGACATAATGGCGGTGTTGGATAGCAGCGAGTATAGTCGGCCAGATCGCAATTACGAGTCCATGATCATAATCTTGCGATTATGATTACAAGTGACTATGGCGGCGCTGTTTAAATATGGCGCTACGGGTCATTAGTGGTGCGAGATCTCTTTAGTTATTTTAGCTCGCATTTTTAGGATAATTATATACTTAGGGTTTATTCTAATCCCGCATAGTACTATCCAACAGGCGGTTTGCTTTACGAGCAGCGTGTGCTGAAAAGCGGCTTTCTTGCGAGTCCAAGAACGCCTATGCTGGCTAGAAGAGCAGCATAGCTAGACACAAAAGCAGTAGGCAGCTATGCGCAAGCAGGCGTAGCAGTCAGAGCCAGGATCAACTCTACAGGTGCAGATCTGTATCTAGTAATAGTGGGGGAAAGAGGGTGCACCCCTTTTACTCCGCACTGGATCGTGTTGGAGAAGCAGCAGTAGCTCAGGCGCGTAGTAATGGCAGGCCGCCTTTGCCTGAGAACTAGCGGCTATTTGCGTGCTTGAGCATGCATGCATTGGCACGTAAAGACCAGTTGCGCTTTGCTACTTTTGACACATGTGGGCTTTTGAGCCACATCCTGGCAGCGACTCGGTGTCGGGGGAAAGGAAGCTCGAAGCTGGAAGGGCTGTCGAGCAGAGTGAAGGGATAGAAGGAACAGCAGCACACGCTTAGCTATTTTGCTTTGTTTATCGCTTGCTTTGAACACGTGCACTCTGGTTCACTACCCACTCGTAGCAAGCTCTGATTTTCATCTGGTCACTCCCACTCGCTAGCAAAGTAGCAGCAGCAATGGCTATAGCTCTTCCGTCACTGGACAGGACATATCCATTCATTCCAGCCGCCAATAGAGTGCACTGTCGACCCCCATAACTATCAAGACAGCGCACCAAGCATTATCGGCAGCATGCTGCCTAGCACTTGGTCATTGCGGGCGGTGCCACTGTATAGATGAGCTTGGCTGGGCCACATGTACACCACAATTGCCTTGAACTGAACCAAGGCAATCCAAGGCAAACCAGCCTAAACAAACCCAAGCCAAGCCAAACCGAGCCAAGCCTACAGAAATTAGCTTGCACAACAAGGCTTTAGGAGAAAAGTAAAGCCTCGAGTTGAATTCCACACTCTGGGTCTCCAGAGATGTCTAACAAGTCCAAATCCTAGACAAGAGATAATGTGGTACCTGTGGGGATTGCGCCTGTTTAACAAATTTGGCTTATTGCGTTTTTCTCTTGAATCGATTCAGTCTATTGTTTGTTAGCTTCGTAATTTGCCTTTCCTTGTTGATCCAACTGCAGAGCATAGCATGTCTTTGAAATGGCGACTAGAATCTTTTTGTACTAAAAACCCTTTGTTTCTTTTAGTGTTTGCCACAAATGAGTCTTTTGTTCAGATGTCTTTTGGGGTTTTGCAAAGACACGTGATGTTGTAAAGGAAACCTTTTAAGCCCAAGCAATTCAAAGCAAATTTCTATATACAGTTTTTTTGCCATTTTCTTTGTCTGGCAACTGTTAAAAGCAGCAGACCAGCGCAAATGTCCTCCAATCTCGTTTTTCTCATCTCTATTGACTTCCACATTTCTATTTAGCTTCTTTATTATTGCACAGAGCATAGTACATACCAGCCATCAACATCTACTCTTTTCTTATTTTAGCCGCTTGATCTTTTCAGCATGGACTTTTGCAAGAACTATCCTCTGCCTGACTGGACGTCGGGATTTGAGCATCGCTCGACATCGATTTCGCAGCTGCCTTATGAAGAGTTCACTGGCCCGCTGGAGAAGTCTGCCAGCGATACTAACGACTATAGGCTCATTCGGCTTCCTAACAACCTCGTGGTGATGTGTATTCAAGATTCTGAAACCGAAACTGCTGCTGCAGCTTTGAGCGTAAACGTTGGATCTAATATGGATCCTGTAGAGCTACAGGGCCTTGCTCACTTCCTAGAACACATGCTGTTTATGGTAAGTACTAAACTAATGAGCGTTGTTTTGGGAGCATAGTAAACCACCACTTGTTGCTTAAAATAACGCCGTGCTTGCTAATTGGTTGCATTGATATTGTAGGGAACAGAAAAGTATCCCAACGAAAACGAGTTCTCATCGTTTATTAGCGAGCACAGCGGTGACACAAATGCTTTCACTCAGTTTTCCAGGACAACATTCTACCTTGGTGTTGCTAATGGTGCCTTTGAAGGGGCGCTAGACAGATTTTCTTCTTTCTTTACCAGCCCGCTATTTAAGAAGGACTGTGTTGATCGCGAACTATGTGCAGTTGACTCGGAGTACAAGGGCTTGTTAACTAGCGACTTTTGGCGTAGCCATCAGATAGAGTGCGGGCTTTGCAGCTCGAATCACCCCTACTCTAAGTTTATGCCAGGAAATATCGATTCCCTGCAGAAAGGTGCTAAGGACCATGGTCTTGACTTGTATGAAGAGCTTATAAAGTTCTACAACAAGTATTACTCTTCTGACATTATGAAACTCGTAGTCTGTGGTAACCACGCTCTGGATCAGCTGGTTGAATGGACAGTGTCAAAGTTTTCAGGTATTACGAGCAAGGGGGATAATGTCCAAAGGATTGTCGGTCATCCTGTTGGTGCCGAATTCTTGGGTAAAGTTGTTTACTACGAGACAGTAAACGAAACTCATACTATGAGTATGACTTTTCCTATACCCGACGTCAAAGCTATGTACCGAAGCAATCCCTTCAACTACATCTCGCACCTCATTAACCACGAAGGCCAAGGCTCGATAATGTCCTATCTCAAGCAGAAGGGATGGGCAACTAGCTTTAGTGCTTGTACCAACGTCAGCCAAAATAAGGGCTTTGGCGAATATAGCGTATCCATTGGCGCTACACCAGAGGGCCTGGAGCACTATGAAGATATTTTGCAAGTTGTTTTTGCGTATGTACGGATGCTAGTCAGCAGTGGGCCGCAGGAGTGGGTGCATGATGAATTGTCTTCCCAGTTAAAAATTAACTTTGACTACAAGAAGAAGTCTGGTGCAGTCAACCAGGCGCTGAACTATATGTACCTCATCTTTAATGAGTATATTGCGCCAGAACATGCCTTATCCAAAGACAACGCCTACGAAGAGTTTGATTTCGATGCCATCCTGCATTGTCTGAGCTTTATCAATCCTGATAATTTTCGCGTTTTCATTGGCGCTACCAAGCACAAATCAATCGATTGTTCGGAGGTTGAGCCATACTTTGGAGCTGCATATCATGTTGACAGCCTCTCTGCTGATCTTTTGCGCGAATTGGCCAGTGACAACACTCACGTTGATGGCCTTGGCTTACCAGAGAAAAACGAGTTTATGCCTACCGATTTTACCATTAAGAACACCAACATCTCGGGCGCCGTGCCTGTGCTCAGGCCAACGCTACTCAGACTTGATGACAATTTGGAGCTGTGGTTCAAGCAGGATGACCAGTTTAGCACAACCAAGGGCAACATTTATCTGAGCATTAATGTGCCAACCGTCAGCAGCTCTCCACAGAACTACATCATGAGCAAACTATACTGCAGTATGCTTGGCAGCGACTTGGACTCGGATCTCTATAATGCTGCATGCGCTGGATTAAGATTTGGAGTGTATTCGACAAACTCTTCAATTGAAATTTATGTGGCCGGATTTAGCAGCAAACTTGCGGAGCTGTTGAAGACTGTTGTTGACAGAGCAAAGTCATTTAAGGTCGATAGCACGCAGTTCTCAGTATATATGGCCGAATTTAAGCAGGCTTACGCAAATGTTGCCAACTCCTCGCCATCTTGTCTATGTGGGCTCTATACGGACTATATTAACAAGTCATCGCTATGGCACTACAAGCTAGTTGAGAGCGAGCTACCCAAAGTCACTTTGGAGAAACTACAAACTCACGTGGACTCGCTATTTGATTGCTCTTTTACTAAAATGGGCATGGTAGGAAACTTTGATGAGGAAGAGGCAATCAAGGTTGCTGCTAGTGTGCAGGATATTATCAAGCCATCTCCAAACCTGGGGTACTTGGCCAAAAAGTCAAGGGCTTTCAATTTTGAACCTGGGTATTACCTCCATCAGTTGCAAATGCCCAACAATGACTGCGTCAATAGCGCAGTTGAATGCAGCATATACTGTGGTCAGACAGCCAACAAGAGAGAAGTCGTATTGCTTGAGATCCTTCAGGAGCTTGTTCATGACAGCTTCTTTGCTCAGCTTCGTACCAAGAATCAGCTAGGGTACAAAGTAAGTGCATCGAGCTCTAGTTACTTGGGTGGAAGATCTGTGCTTACCCTAAAGATTGAAGGTGAGACCAATCCAATGTTTATGACCATGCATATCAACAAGTTTATCCACGATATGCAGCAGCAGATTGCTGACTTGACAGATGAGCAGTATGACAACCGCGTAAAGTCGCTTATCAACATTTACCAAGAGCGGTTGAAGAACATTGATCAAGAGGCTGGGATATATGAGGGGCACGTGTGCTCAAACTCTTATGCATTTGACACTTGCGATATCAAGGTTGGCCTCTTGCGGTCTATTGCAAAGGCTGAGCTACTGGGGCTTTGGAATAAGTATGTCAACCCTAGCACTGCACCAGAATACACACGTATTGATGTGCAGATGTGGTCAACCAAGATTTGGAAGCCTACAGAGAGTGACTTTAAAGAGTATTCAGCCAAGACGTTGGCGCTCTATGGATGCATGCACTCTGAAGGCAACGGCGACTTGGAAATTGGCAAGGTGGATGAGTTTATTGCTACAGCCATTGCTGCTCGCCTGGAGCAGGTAGAGAGCAGTGATGCCTCCGAGTCGCTGATGGCAGAGCTGAAGAGTGCTAGCTTATCGGCGTCTGGGGCAATGTATTCACAGGGCAAAAGTGCTGAGATGGCCACTCATACTGGCACGGCCCTGGCTCTAGCTATTAAGGGCCCGGAGGCCTTTGGCAACTATGGCGATGTGAGCCACACTGGTTTTGCTACTATAGGCATGAGCAAGACGCCGGATGGTCTGTGGCTCATGACAGACTATAAAAAGTTCCAAGCCACGCAGAAGCTGTATGGTCTGGGGGTTCCCGCAGAAGTGCTTGTGCCCAAGTATAGCAGCTAGACATTCTCTACTAGCTTTTTTATATTGTCAAGTTAAATTCAAGTCAACTTTTTGATGTCATTAAAGATACAAATGTCCATTGATGCTATCATGTAGCTGGAAACTTTGATGTCAGTGCCTCTGTATAATTCCACAGCCTTTCTTGCTCCGCCACGTCTAGAGCCATTGGGTGCATATCCATTGGCAGACAACGCGAGTAGAACTTGCCAGACATGTCCTTTACATCTGGTGATAGCGCCGCGTAGATAGAACAAATGGCACCAGTGGGCGGATCAAGAAACATAGCACCCAGAATGGCACGCTGAAAGCGGTGGTTCGCGCCATGACGGCTCAGATTAGTAGCGACAGCACCAGGATTTACAGCATTAACAGTGACTCCAGAGCCCTCCAGCTGAGTCGCCAAAGTCTTGGCAAAAGTCATATTGGCCAGTTTAGACAGGGCGTAGTTCCTCATAGAAAAGAACTTGCGCTCTTGCTCAAAAGCATCGTAGGAAATGCGAGCCACCATAAAAGCAGCCATTGAGGATACTACAACAATGCGGGCGCCATCCGCTGCACGCTTGAGACTATCCAAGAGACCCAGAGTCAAGGCAAAGTGGCCAACATGGTTAGTCCCAAATTGCATTTCAATGCCCTCTATGGTCTGGCTGTAGGGACATGCCACTCCAGCATTGTTTACAAGAATGTCTAGCGCACAATCGCGAGCTCTGAAATGCTCGATAAACCTATGAACGGACTCGAGTGACGCTAGGTTCAGCGCCATAAACTCAAATCGGCTCTCCAGTCCTGTTTGCCGCTCCAAGAGCTCCACCGCCTCATTGCCCTTCTCTTCGCTGCGGCAAGCCAAGATTGTGTGGAAGCCAGCGCGCCCAAGTGCTTTGGCAGTCTCAAACCCGATCCCGCAGTTGGCACCAGTCACCACAGCAGTCTTTTGCTCATTGGGCGCTTTATTGCTCTCAGCCAGGCCGCGAGATTCCATGACGATATGGTCTATACGACTGGCTGAAGTGGGCGTCAACCGGTCTAGCTTGCTAATCATGGCATAGCCGATGTCCGTCACAGTCATGCCTATTGCACACAGCGCTTGCGACAATCTGTTGCCGCCTAACGTGTTTCCAATAATGGAGGTCTGCAGCGAGTTTGCGCCAGAGTCAAGACCCATTTTGTCCAAATAATAAAAAAATAATAGCAACAATGGAAAAAAGAATAGATTTTCTTTTTTTTTTTAAAAAAAAAGAGTAGGGAGAGAAAGCACCATCGATTTAATAAGGCTGCTAGGTTGGCAAGCGAAGCCACATGGGGAGGGGTGGGCGTAAGGCAACAATGGGCACTGGTCTATCCACTCTACTTGGACTTTGTCTTTTCTGCGATGATCTTCTCGGTATAGGCCCACAGATTATCCTGCTCCGCTTGGTCAAGAGCCTTTGGGTGCATATTCATTGGCAGGCACCGTGAATAAAACAAGCCAGATTCACCCTCGACCTCGGGCGACATGGCGGCATAAATAGTAGTCAGAGCGCCAGCGTTCACGTCCAACAGCACGGTGTTCTCAGCTGCGTGCTGAATACTGCTGGTACCAACATGGCGAGTAAGGTTGGTAGCGACCGATCCAGGGTGAATGGCATTGACCGTCACTTGGGAGCCCTCGAGTCTGCGCGCCAGTGCCTTGGCAAAAGTCATGTTTGCCAGCTTCGATATAGCATAGTTATTGGTCTTGTTGTACTTGCTCTCGAGTTCCACGCACTCATAGCCGATCTCGGGAGTCATAAACGCAGCCATCGACGATACGACGACAACGCGAGCCCCATCTTCAGCGCGCTTCAGGCTATCCAGCAAGCCCGTCGTGAGGGCAAAGTGGCCGACATGGTTGGTCCCAAACTGCAGCTCAATGCCGTCCTTGGTCTTGCCGTAGGGGCTCATCATCAGCCCCGCGTTGTTGACCAAGACGTCCAAGGAGCAGTCTCGCGCCTTGAACTGCTCAACAAACGTGCTCACTGACTCGAGCGAGGCCAGATCCAGCGCCATAACTTCGAACCGGTCCTCAAGCCCAGTCTGCCGCTCCAAGCGCTCCACTGCCTCCTTTGCTTGCTCGGCGTTGCGGCAGGCAAGGATCGTGTGGAAGCCGGCACGCCCCAGCGCCTTGGCGGTCTCGAAGCCAATCCCGCAGTTGGCGCCAGTAACTATGGCGGTCTTCTTCTCGTTGGGCACCTCGTTCTTCTCGGACTGCTGGCGCGACTCCATGACAATGCGATCGATGCGGCTGGTGGGTGCAGGGACAGACCGGTCCAGCTTGCTTGCCAAGGCGTACCCGATCTCGCTGGCGAGAATGCCCACGTTGCAAAGCGCCTGCAGCACCTTGTTGTTCCCCATCGAGCTGTTGATGATGCTGCCTTGCACCGAGTTTGCAGCTTTAGCCAAGCCCATTTTGGTAAATTCAGAGCAATTGTTTTTACAGCTGAGCGAGAAAAAAAAAAAGCACGAGAGGCAAAAGGGAGCGAGGACGGTTTCGCGCATGCTGCTCACGCTTGTGCCAAGCCGGAGCCTCCCTGTTTCCGTTTCACAAGCAGGCGGTGGCACGCGAGTTGGACCAATGGTCGTCGATTAGTGTTGGATTAGCCGTCACTTGAAAAAATCAAAGTTCGCAAAGCCCATGTTGTTATTGGGTCCACCGGCAGCCTGGTGTTGATGCTGTTGCTGCTGGTGCCCCGCCACCATGCCAGTACTACTGCTGTGGCCAAAGGCGCTGAACGACGCAAATGGGTCGGGTGCTTGCCCTCCGCCAGCGGTTGCCATCGTCGCAAACGGCGAGCTTGATCCAAGCCCTTGTGCTTGTGGCTGTTGCTGCTGCTGCTGGAGCGACCCCATGTACACTGTTTGTCGCTGAGCAAACGGGTTATATGTAGACTGCTGCTGTTGCTGTGGCTGCATACTCAGCTGTGACATTTGGTTTGCCATCGCCGCCTGCTGCAGCATAAGGTCCGGCTGTGCTGGAAACATAGACTGCCGGAACGGGTTGTTTGCCGAGACATCGCCAAATCCGCTGCCACTGGCCCCCAACTGCTGCTGCTGCTGCTGAAGAAATTGCGTGTTGGCAAGCCCAGTGGTGTTTCCAAACGATGTAAATTGCACAGCCGATGTCGACACTGTAGTAGCAGCGTTGTTGACAGCCGTAGAGTACCCGCCAAACGCTTGTTGTTGCTGCTGGTGCTGTGGCTGGCCCAACGCTGTGGACGACACATTGCTACTGCTCATGTCAGCAAATGGTGACGCCGAAGGCATCACACCCGTCTGGATAGGCTGCTGCTGGTGCTGCTGGTGCTGCTGGTGCTGCTGGTGCTGCTGTTGTTGAGCACCAAAGGGATTGCTCAGCGCAAGAAACATGGCGTCAAAATCTGTCATGCCACCGCCACTGCCACTGCCTTGGACCACCATTGCATTGTTAGATATGGCTTGCTGCCCACCAGCAAAGCCACTGCTGCTATCCATTGGCGTCGAGTACCCAAACACAGCCGCTGCCGTCGCTGCATTCGGTGCGCCCAAGTTGCTGGCACCGGCCGTTGTCTCTTCGTCGTCAATGCTCGAGAAAAAGTCAATAAAGTCAATCTCGGCCTTTGCCGGCTTCTTGCCAGCCACACTAGCACTGGTGGCTGCGGGCGCTGCTGTTGTCGGCTTCGCCGGCACCGTTGGAGCGACACTAGCACTAGGCTTGCTAGAGGCTTTCGTGGTCGGGCTAGGCGGCTGCGGAGGAGCGTCGCCAGCCAGTGCCAATATCTCGGGTTTCAGTCGAAGTCCATAGTTGGGTTTGTTTTTAGGGGCATTCGCGCCACTAGTGCCAGCCCTTGCGGATGTAGCAGCAGCACTGACGGTCCCAGAGGCAGGCGGCGATTCCTTTTCGGGTCTCCGGGCAGACTTCATCTCGCTCACAGTAGCCGCCCGCTCCTCCACAGGCATATCCAAAAACTCCTCGAGAGCCTTTGACAGGGACAGTGGTGCGTGGATCAGGTTCGGAATGGAAAATCCAAAGATGTTCTCAAACTGCCGTGCAACCTTTAGGTATTCGTCCGTGCGGTCGGTGAGCTTGACAAAGCGCTTATAGAGATCTAGTGCGCGACGCATATCGTCCTCTCGCATCTCAAAGTAGACCTTGAGCATCTTCATGACGCCAAGGTTCATCACCTGGAACAGCTTCAGCATATCGCGGAGGCAGTAGCGGAACGCCGAAAAGGTAGTTTCATTATCCAGCGTGTCCGACTCGAAGCGGTTCTTCAGCACCGAGTGCAGCTGCTTTTGAATGGTCGACACCTCGAGCAACATGAATTTGACATCCGACGGCGCCTTTTGGTAGATCTGCGAGCCTGCAGGGTTCTTTTGTGTTACGTGGTCAATGCGAATCGCCTTAAACGCAAGCACCTTGTCGTTGAGGTACGAAGCGTATGTGCGCACATTTTTGCTCTGCTCAAACTCCGACACGCCCTTCGTGCCATGGCGGTCGCGGAAGCGTGTCATATCCAAGGCATTCGAGTGGTGGATCAAGTAGTCGTAGATAGTCGGGCCGTTGCTCTCGTGCATCAGTATGTGAACCAGAATCAGCGCCTTGAACGAAACCTATATTTGCACACAAGGCAGAAGAGGGTCACAAGGGCTTTGTTGTTTGAGTCTTTGCTTGTTTGCTGCCGCGTGTTTTGCCTGGTGGTGGGAAGGGAGGGGAGGCTGCTTGCCCGATGGAGGTACTTACAACCCAATTGGCTTCTGAGAACCTGTCCTGGATAAGCATAAACAGCTCCTCCATGGAGATGCCGGACAGCGTCATCTGAATGAGAGCTACATTTCACACACATTCAAAAAGAGGGTTGGAGCTGCTAATTAGCTGGCAGTAGGCAAAAGGCAAGAGCGGCAATTGGATAAAGGCCTAGCAGATGCAAGTAACGTACTGTCGACATGCTTCTGCTTGGGGTGCACGGCGTCCTTGCGCGTAGCTTTAAAGACGGCCTTTTCCATAGAGTAGAAATATTAATTGAAATCGTCAAATACATGGAAAAAAGAAATGAAGGAGGAAAGAGTGATGGCGGCAGCAGAGTAAAATAAAAAAGCAGGCCCTGATTGCGTTTGAACGATGAAAATCACAAGAAAAATTCATGTCGCAGGCATATTCTTTACGCGGCGGCAGCTCTCGCAAACGGACAGGCTTGGCGTAGCAGGGTCGGCGGTGGCAACAGCAAACCGGATCATGCGGGTGTGTCCGCAGAACTGGCAAGCATCCCCATCGTCGCTAGGCACAGGCGGTGGGATCATGGGAGCTGCTGACAGGGAGTGGTTCCGGGCATGGGTCATGCGACGGCTCAAGCGGCCCCAGAATGACTGCGATGTCGCGATGGGCGGCGGCCTCTGCGCATTGGAAGCCAAAGCAGGAGGGGCCTGAGCCTGCATCTGACGCTGAGTAGCAGGGCGCTGCGGTGCAGGCGGCATTGGCGAGGCCGGCGATACGCCGACATTCGCCGCACTGGAGCGCTGCAAGGAACGAGCGGCGCTGCTTGGTGGGCGGTTCTGCAGATCAAGCGTGTTGCGGCGAGCGCTACCGGTGGTAGCAGTAGCTAGCGACGACGGTGCGCTGGACATAGAGTAGCTGACCAGATCGGAGGCCGACCCGTGGCTGATGCTAGAGACGGCTGGTGCGCGGCCCATCGACGACGCAGCATTGAGCTTGCCACACGAAGGCATTGCTGCCAAATTGCTGCGCTTGGATTTGGCTGGCACATTGATGTCCTTGCGGAACACACGGATGTTGCCGCTAGTGTCGGCAGAGACGATAATGGCCGTCATATCCTCGACAGCCGTATTAGCAGATTCGCCGCTACTGTCCGGAGCAGTGTCAGCAAAGGTGCCGTGTGCGGTAGGCGGCAGCAGGTTCTCAACATCTCCAGCGGGTCCAGAGCGGCGCAGCTTGGGGCGAGAGAGAATGGAGTCGTCGTGGTCAGCTAGGTACTGCAGCGTAGCAGCAGGAGCAAACAGCGCCTGCGATACTGCGGCATCATGTGCAGGGAAAAACTCATAGATGGACTTTTCCTCCACCTTGCCATCGAGGCTCTCCCACTCCTCAGCGTCATTCGTGGTTACAGAAGACGTGGCAGCAGGAGCAGCAGACGTATTGGAGCTACGGCTGCCACGGCCAAATAGCGCCTGTATCAGCGGAGTGCGCTCGGAGTTGCCACGAGCAGGAGCCGGACGGCGAACACGGTCGGCGTTAGGATGAGTAGCGACCGTAGCAGCGTTGTCCTGAGCAACCGGCCACACATAGATGTTGTGGTCCTCCGAGCCCGATATAATGTATCTTGCATCAGAACTAAGGCGCGCATACGACTGGCTGGACGCATTGGCGTGGCCCTTGTACTTTCGCTCGAGCTGACGGGCGGCAGGCAGAAACATGCGCAGACGCGAGTCGTTAGACGACACCAGCAGGCGATCAGGCAGTGCGGGAGACGCGCTCGCCGACGCAAACCCCGTGATCTTGCTTCCATGTGCGTTCCTTCCCCGCGACGATCGAGCATGCATGCGGCCCTGGACCGCCAGACCATCTGTGGAGTAAAACACGCACATGCCGCGATATGTCCCAGCCACAATACGGTCGGCTCGGGGGCCGGTGAACGCCACTGCAGTGACCATCTGCGCATCGGGGAGTTTAGTCCAGTGCCGAACGCCACGCGCCGGAATGTCCCACAGCCGCAAGCGGCAATCTAGCGACCCCGAGATAAACAGCCGGTCGTCGCGGGGACTAAAGGCAACCGAGGTTACTATGTCGCGATGGCGGAACGTACACAGGCACTCTGGCCGGTGTGGGTGCCACAATCGCACAGTGCGGTCAGCCGACGCCGACAGCAGAAACCCGTTCTTGGACCACGATAGCGCCAATACATCTGCCGAGTGCCCCACATATGAGCGGAAAGGCACTGGCTCCAGGAGCTCGTAGGCGTGCATCGGATGCAAATTCTGTATGAGGTTCTGGTGCTGACTCAGATCGCCGGATGACGCGGCTGCAGGCTGGTCGGAAGGGTGTGCTAGTGCAGGCTGCCCGACCGAGAACGATCGCGTGTGCTTGGATCCTCCAGCTCCACCCTTTGCAATGGGAGCTGAATTAGTGAATGGCGCATTGTCGGATCCAGCGCTCAGTGGCTGATGCAGAGAAGCTGGCGGTAGCGTAGCAGCGGCAGCGGCAGCGGCAGAGGCAAGCGTCGTTGTGGCGGCGTTTTCCTGTTCTCGAGCATAGGCAAGAATACGCCAAATCCTTACTACGCCGTCCTGGCCGCCAGCCGCCAAGTACCGGCCACATACGCTGAATTCCATTGCCCACACAGCCGAGCCTGGGCACTTTGATGGGCCATGGTTGATGCCTCTGCGCATGCTGCCCGCTGCCTGCTTTCCAGCAGGGCTTGCTGCTGACGCCTCATCGTAAACAGCTGGCGAGATTTCCTGCGCTAGAAACATGCGCCATAGTACGCGACGCTTGACGCGCTTGGTGCGTGGCGCAATGAACCGCCATGCATCGACTGCCTGCGTCTTTGAGTCTTTGCGCTGGTTGGCTGCTGCTGCTGCTGCCTTGTATCCCTCTGCTGCATCGAGGGCCTCGCCCCCACCATCCTCGTCGTCAGTAGCCTCGGACGACGACCCCGACGAGGAAGCCTCAGCCACGTCAGCACTGGCCGATCGCCGCCGCACGCCTGCCTCATCCGTCATCGACACGTTCAGCTGTGGCGCTTTGCTCATGCGACGCATGTACCGCCTCCGCTCCTCGGCACCGGGCTTGAACTGCAGTCCCGTGCGCTGAGCAACGTTACGCGATACCGGGTCGCCCCTGGCCCCGCCCGCTTGGCCCTCGCCACCCACATTGCCAGCGTCGATAGCTCCAGCAGCACTGCCATCCATCTCGCCGCTGGCAGGAAAGCGCAGCATACGGCTGAACATTTTCTTTGTGGGTGTGGGAGGGCGGTTGCTTTCCGGGTTGTCAGCATTGGCATCGGCCAGGCAGTGCTCATCCAAGTCTGCCGCCACTGATGTTCCAGCTGACGGCACCTGTAGAACCATCGGCCCTGTCAGCAGCGAGTCTGGCGTCTGCGGCAAGTCGCTATGCACAGCAAGCTCGGTGCCGCCAATGGGACTCGACCTTGCGTTGCTGCTGTTCGAGTCATCGTCGCTTTTGGTGGGCGTTGGCGCTTTGCTATCTCGCGCACTGCCTCCAAGTGGATTGACGTAGCTGACTATGTTGTATACTCCGCCCACGACGTTAGCCAGCCCGCCCCCCACGGCTTCGGTGACTCTGTTCTTCATTACGTGCGGCACTATAGAGACCCGGTCTACAGAATCCTGCTGTGTCTTGTCCAGTGGCCGCGGACGTGTAGTGAAAGCCCCGGGAAACTCGACTGCCGACGGTGTGCGTGTGACTGGGTGGCTTCCCTCTCGGAGGTGTAGTCTAGATACGCCCGATAGGGAGGCCTCGGACCCTTCGCTTGTATGGGTGTCGCTTCTGCTCGTCACGACTTGTAGCGAGTTTGGCCCAGGCTTGCCGACCACATTGCTCTTGCTGCCGGCACCGGCGTTTGTGCCGGCGGCGCTTTCCTTGGTAGAGGCCATGTTCTATGCCCTGGCTTGGCCTTTATAGCCCCCTAAACAACCAGGAAAGTAGGGGGTGAAAAAAGGCGTTGTTGGATTAGCAATAAATAAAATATGTAAATATTACAGAGGGGAGGAAGCGCATGCAGGTGATGCGCGTGCGAGGGTATATTCTAGCCAAGCCAAAGAGCATTTTTTCACGTAGGAAAGAATTTCCAGCAGTCTCCCCATTTTACCAGCCATTATGCTTGCTTGTCAGAGGCGGACAACCGCGAGATCATCAAAGCACCTTAATTCCCCCCTCCCCCGAGCTTTCTCCGCTTTGTCGTAAGCAAGCTTTTTATAGCAACTTGCTTTGGCGTTCCCTGAGCTGCCTTTTTTAGCTATCGGCGACTATCCCGGATCCGCCCACTCCCATGTTCCATCCTAGAGGGCCCAGACGCAATGCGCATAATCCTTTAATCATGATCACGCGTACCTGTAAACAAGCCCCGGTTCCTTGTTGGGGACCTTTCTCTAAAAACGCTTCTTTTGCAGCTTTTTTTATCGGACTTTTAAGGAGCAAACCGACAAATGGACGACGCGCACATTTCAAGCAAGTTCTATAAATATCTCTGCTTTCTCCTCTGTACACAGCAGCCCGCTAACTCTAGCTCCTTCCATTTATAGACATCGACTCCATTGACAGCGTCGATGAGCTACGCGCGCAGCTGCGAGACACTACTGCCCGGCTACAGAGCGCCGCGAGGATAGGCATAGACCTAGCCACGCAGAACCAGGCGCTAACGTCAAAGCTGGATGACCTTGCTCACGAGCAAGAGGACTTGCGCCGCCGCCTGGATCTGGTTGAGCGAGACCGTCGCTGGATGCAAGAGCAATCACTGCGCGTCGACCAAGTCCGCGCCTCACTCGACGACCTACTAGCTAGGGCAGACAGTAATAGAAGTAGGCACATTGCTACCGACTCGCGCATTGATGGGCTAGGAGCTGCTGTGACTAAGCTACGCGATGAGGTTGGTGAGCAGGCCCATGTGCTGGACTCGGTCTCCTCTGTGCGCAAGTGGGCTGGCGAGATTTCTGCCATCCAGCGAGCACTAGGTACGCACACACTACGCCGCCCAAAGTGCGCCCCCAGAATATGACGCTAACCCCTAACTTTGCTTTGTGTAGCCGATGCCCAGGGTGCCATTTCCAGCCAGGGGCTGCGCTTGAGCGAGCTAGAAGAGAGCGTAGCAAAGTGCGAGTCCCGACGCCGCACGCATGCGGCCGAAACCTCTCGCGTATTAGCTGACTTGGCCTCCCATGCCAGCAGCTCAGAGACCCAGCAGCGCGAGTTCCAGACGCAAGTAGACTGGGTGGCATCGCACCAACGAGAGCTACAAGCCTCCCTGCACAGCGTAATCCACGAGTACAATACCATGCTCAACGAGCACGAGCAGGCCATACGTGTCCTGGGAGAAAGCCATGCAGTGCTCGAGTCACAGGTGGCTCATAGCTCTCAGCCCTATGACCTACATACCCCCGTGTCGTTGCGCAGCTCTAGAGGTGCCGAGAACCTGCCCACGCCCTGCTCAATGCCAAACCCTGCGCGCCAAAAGACTCGCACATCTGCCACGCCCGTGAGCAACCCTGGTGCCTATATCAGCAACGATAGCGACCATTATTCGGATGTGTTTGCATCGCCCTCTGCCACAGCCCGCCACAAGGGCGCCGCTGCTAGCCAGCACGGGCGAGCCCCGGGCCTAGGCATAGCGCCACAGTCGTCGGCTCAGCGAGGCGAAGTGCTGGGCGATATCTTTGCCAACGACACTACGACGAGCAACAACGGCCATCGCAGCAGCTTAGAAAGCATCGACGAAGTGGCATTCCCACCACCAGCTACCCTGCGAAAGGCCGCGTCGGTGGCAGGAGCGCCCAGCGCAAGCGGCAGCCGGTCCAGATCGCGACCACGGCAGCGCAACAGCAGCTTCTCTCGCGCAACAGCGCCAACATCCCCGACGAGGGCTGGCGGGCTAGGCACTATCCTATCAACATCTGCACATGTCGGCTTGGGCTGGGGCAACTACTGGGAGGCCCGCAGACACCGCCTCCAATTCGATATTCAGAAGCGGCTTGGGCTATCAGCTGCTGCAGCTGTCAACAATGGCCTGCCAGCTACGGATAAAAAGGACGATGACATTAGCATTGAGGACTAGGTTTTATTCATTCGAGTGACTTGGTGCAGCTAATGTACTCTCTGAGCTATCCCGCTGCGTAGCGTAGGGCGGTCTGAGCTCCGGATGGCGGTGGTAGTAGTTGTGAACGCCAAAAATGCCCTCGTGCTTCATTCGAAGCGCCAGCCGAGGCCTGTCAGGATGGCTGGCCGTCACCACGAGGCATACCAGCAGGGCAAGCAGAGTCAAAATCGTCCTCATAGTGTAAAAATAATATAATAACGAAAGAAGAAGAAAAGTGGGAACCGTTTTCTAAAATGGAAAATCTAATTAAAACTTTCCGCGCTATCTGATGATCGCTTCGACAAACTGCTCGATAGGCCGGATGAACCAAATACGCGGCGGAAACCCCGTGAGAAACCCCAGGTGCCCGCCATGAGGCACAAGCACCAGAGCAATGCTCGGATTAACGGTAAACTTTGCCACAGGGATGCCCTGTGGCGGCGTGATTCTGTCATCCAGCGAGTTGATAGCCAGGAACGGGATCGTAATGCCGTCCACATACGAGACACAGCCAGATCGCTCATAGTACTCATCCAAATCCCTATATCCGCTGATTTTGACCAAGAGTTCTTCCTCAAGCTCCCACAGCCGCTTTGCCCTGCTAATGCGAGTCATATCCAGGTCCCAGGACGGGTCGGTGGTGAGATGCTCAGCGCGCTTAATAGCGCGCATCAATGTGCGCATGACAGCTGGTTGGAACACATAATTGTTCAATAGATTGCTCTGGTTAATAGCACTGCTGGACACCTTAATATCGAACGGGCAACACACAGCCACAGCACAAGAAAGAGTACAGGCGGAGCCCTCTTCGCCGATATACTTTGTAAGTACGTTAGCACCCATAGAAAACCCAATCCCAATCAGCTTGCTATCGGGATTAGCCGAGCGTACGTGGCCAACGACTGTGCGCAGGTCATCAGTAAACCCAGAATCGTAGGGCCTAGGAGAAGTTATAGGTGTGCGTGCTGTCCCCCTATGGTTAACAACAACCACGCGAAACCCACAGTCCTTAAACTTTGTGACTAGCGATTTGGCCATAGCCCGAATATGGTGCTCCTGCGACGACCCCCCAACCCCCGACAACAGCAATGCAATCGGACCCTTCCCCTCGATGCTCGGGTACCAGTCAAGCGATACGGTAGCGCCGTCCTTCATAACAAACATATTGCGCTCGTAAGTAACATTGCTGTTGCGGTCACAGAGTCTGACTCGCATAGTGGCGTAGATGGTCTGCAAAAGACCAGTCGCCAGATACGGCGTGGGAACCATCAGCGCCTGTTGGGGGTCGGTCAGCGACGGGCATTCCGTGTATAGGATATCGCGCAAAGTTACCACACCATCATCGGCAGTCTGACGTACAACAGCAGAGGTCTTGGCATCGGCCACTATTACTTTTACGCGGCAGCCATTGGTGTAACGACGACAACTGTAGTACCCGCCCATGCCCAGAGCAACCAGTCCTAGGACGCCAGCCGGACTCAGTAGGTCAAGCATAGTAAAAAGGATGAGGGGGGAAAAGAAAAAAGGCGTAAAGAGAAAGAAAAGCAAGCTAGTAGCACGGCTTACAAAGCTTTAAATCCTAATGCCTGCGCCATGCGTGTACTTTGAAATATAGTACTCCATTGACCGAAAAGCGCCTCCCGACTTCCAGTACTATTTGCTCCAGAAGAGACCTCACGACCCTAACACTAACACACAACCCACACGTGAGCATGTCTCAACCAGCTGATCCTCTAGCCGCTGATTGATTTGGGGGAGGTTACAACAAGCACTTTATCTCCAATTTGGATTTTTTTATTTGACAATTATCGAGAAAATGAGCAGCTTTGGTGGGTTCAATTCGGCGTCGAGCCAGGGCACAGGCACCGTGGCGCGCAAGGAAGACGTAATGCAGCAGGTCAAGCAGGAGCTAGCCATGGCAAATGCGCAGGAGCTGATCAACAGCATAAACAGGCAGTGCTACAAAATGTGCATTCCCAACCCGGGCACGTCGCTAAGCAGCTCGGAGCAGGCTAGCCTGTCGCGGTGCATGGACAAGTACCTAGCCAGCTGGGACACAGTGTCGCGGGCGTACGTTGCGCGTGTAACCCAAGAAAACCACTAAAGGCCCCATTAAAAAAAACTATATACACTAAAGTCCAATATACTCTTTTTCTCAGGCTAGTGTGGCTCGCTGCTCAATGGGCGCACGAGACGGCTTATCTACAGAACTCTTTTTGTCGTTGACAAAGGCACGGTAGATAGAGGCAAAGCGCTCACGGTCGCTTGCAGCCAGCGAGGCATGTGTCGTGTCAAACGCCGCCTCGAAGTGAGCCATAGTGACAGTAGGCACCGCTGGGCCCTCAGCGCCATTAGTAGCGCGCAATGTTGCTGGCTGGCTGCTGCCATGTAACAGGCGGATCAAACGCTCAGCAAGCTTGGCTCGCTCAGCTGGCATCAGTGCAGTCTCTTCTCCAATGGCAGCAAACTCAGCAGTAAAGCTGGCAGTGCTATCCGAAGACAAAGAGGAACTCACAGCTCGAGTGTCGTTCATTTCATGGACAGCAGCCAGAAAGGCATTGTAAACCAGAGCCTGCAAGTCAGCACCAGAAAAGTGCTCAGCGCGCGCAGCCAGAGCAGGCCAGTCAACGAGCTCGCTAGTGCGCAGGCGAGAAGCATGGCGCTTGAGAATGTCAGCGCGGTCGTCGCAGTCAGGCAGCGGGCACAGAAAGGCCTTGTCGAGGCGACCAGGGCGCAACAGAGCAGGGTCAATAAGATCAGGACGGCTAGTGGCAGCAAGCACATAAACACCAGCCAGGCCCTCAGCGCCATCCATCTCAGTCAGGAACTGGTTGACCACTCGGTCAGTTACGCCAGTGTTGTCATGACCTCGGCGCGGCGCAATGGCATCAAACTCATCAAAAAACAGCACACAAGGCGCAGCGGCAGCAGCGCGGCGAAACAAATCGCGAACAGCCTGCTCAGAAGACCCAATGTACTTGGACAGCAGCTCTGGGCCCTTAGTAGCTACAAAGCTCAGCCCACACTCGCGCGCCACAGCTGATGCCAGCAGAGTCTTCCCGCAGCCCGGAAACCCATAGAGCAACACGCCTGACCGAAGCCTCAGCGGGCTGCTGGCAAACACAGCAGCGTACCGAGCAGGCAGCTCTAGTGTCTCTCGCAGCTGCCGCCGAGTATCAACCAGGCCGCCAATGTCGGACCAGCGCGTAGTTGAGGTCTGCACAGCCACGCCACGCAGGGCCAGGGGCTGGAAGCCCACCAGCGCACGGGCCAAGTCGGCCCCAGTCACGTGGACGGTCTCAGCACTCTGAGCTACGGCGCGCGCTGCTGCCTCGTGAGCTGCTCGGGCATACAGAGCGCAAAGGTCTGCCGGAGCATAGCCCTCGGTGGCATAGGCTGCAGCGGCAAAGCTGGTGCCCGGTGCGGGCGGGGCTGCACTGGCCTGGGCCAAGGCAGCCAGCATCAGCTCTCGCTCAGCTGCACGTGGAGCCGGGATCTCGCGTACTGTAGCAAATACGCCAGCGCCCAGCACTCGAGCGTGGATATTGGCACGGGCAGCAGCAGTTGCTAGCACAGCTACGCCACTAGCACCGACCAGCGCATCAACCATTGCTTCGGCCACACGCCGTGCTCGACGCTCGTCGCTATGTTCGCTAGCTGCCTCAACAAGCGCATCGATATCGTCAAAGACCAGCAGCGCCGGAGCACTAGCTCGTGCCTCACGCACTGCCGCCCTAAGCGCTGCTATTACCTGGCCTACCCGTGGCTCCAGTGCTAGCGCTGCACAGTCAACATGGCGCGTAAATACAAGCCGAATTCCCTGAGATGCCACGGCCCGTGCTGCCAGCGCCCGAGCCACACTTGATTTGCCCGATCCACGCCGACCACACACCAGCAGCCCGCCACCTACGCCCCCAGCTGCCAGCGCTGCATCGATGCTCTGCCATGCCTCGTTGACAAACGCGCCAACCCCAGCTACCATAATCTCCCCATCGACCTTCAAATCGGCCTTGGGAGCTACTGTATCGGTTGCAGCAGAGCCAGGCTGCACACGCACCATCTCGCCAACTGCAACCCCAGCGGCATGCAGCATAGCAGGCGATGCCAACAGTACGCCCGGCTGCACACAATCGGATTCCTCAAGCTGTGCTAGTACGAGATCAACCGGCTTTGGAGATTCAGCGGAATGAGAACCATCGGACGGCTCGCGAGGCGTAGCCCGGCCAATGCGCACATTTCTCTGACGGACCATGGGCGAGGAGGAGTTGACATATACAACACCATTGGCAACAGCCTCATCTGCTGCTACACGCAGGCAACAGACAATGATACGCTGGCCGGTAGTTGCCTCGCCCTGCTTTCCACCAGCACTGCTGGTAGAGACGTGCTTGTGGCGAGTGCGGGGCGCTACAATGACCTCCGAGTCGTTGCCCAACAGACAGCAAGCATGGGTTTTAGGCGTAACACTAGCAGTATTCAGCCGCACCACAGTCGACGCACTAAGCCAAAACACAATCGGTTGACCCACTGCAACCACTCGTGCTTGCTGCAACAGCCGCTCCTCTACAACGCCAGCGTTAAGGGACAGGATCTCCCAGTCGTCGGCCGCTGCAGGCTCTACCTCAGCCGCCGTGCATGTGCCCACATCCGCTACGTACTCGACACCTACACTGATACCGTCAGAGAGCCCCAGCTGCCGCCCAAACACCGAGTCTATCTCCAATACGTCCGAGCTCAAAACACCTGCGTGGTCCCTGTGTCCGCTGCTCTGCGATGCTCCACCAGACCATCCTACATACGCTGTCCCTATGCTTGGCTGCCTCCAAGATAACTGAAACACCATACACCCCTACAAAAGAGAGCCATTAGCGTCGCCCACGCCTAAAAGCATTCGTGTTTGCCAGTGCGAGGCCTACCTTGCTGCCAGGCTGTGTTGCGAGTGCCGACACCCAGCGAACAGGCAGATTCACCAAGCACGACCTGAGTGGCCTAAAAGCGACTACGAGTGTTTGTGACATAATTCGAAAAAAATATTAGTAGAGATAAGAAGGGCACGTATTTGAAAGGCGCATGTGATTGTGTTTTACTAGCGCGGAGAGTTGTATGCCCTCCTTAGATCCAAATCCGAGCTACTTCCGGGCGTCGCTGGTGTACGGTGACCGCCCTGCAACAGCAGCAGTCGGTGCGCAGCCGGAGACAACGCTAATCGAGTATTGGAGGCTCGCACTACCGCCGCCTGAGTGGGTCGTTTGCCCAGCCGCAGTGCTACCAGCTCTCGTGGCGATGGCGCTACCAACCTAAATCCACCGCTGCCCTCGGTATCCCTGAGCATGCGGTATCCGTTGATAACTGGCGTACCCGCCACAGAATCATCATCATCATCATCATCATTGTCAACCTCCAACTCTTGCCCAGATGACTGAGTTACAAGCCGAGTGTTCTTGGGCACAATCATCCGTGAACAGGTCCCTCTATAGCTGCTGGCCAATGCAGTTGGCTGTGGCTCTAGTAAAATCCCGCTGCGACTGTGGCATCTGCTTTGCTCCGAGCCAAACACACGGCTGTGGCGCTCGTCGCGCCGCAACCTGTCGCTGTCTACTATTCGCTGGAACCTGGCGGTGTCTTCGCTAGTGTGCGTGCGCAAATAATCTTCTAGTGTCGCACTACTCTGCTGCTGCGGCTGCCTTTTGTCTAATGACGAAGGGAAAAATTCGCGCTGGATGATTGCATCGACACCCGACCTAAACTTTGCCTCTGAGAGCACTGCCACGGTCCGCTTTTTCTTGCCCATGTAGATAATCCTCAAAAAATGTATGACTCGCTTGACCAGTTTGTTTTCGCCCTAGTCTACGCACATTATTTATGCCAAAAACGTGTATCCACGCGCATTATAGGGCTTGCCTACGTGACTTTATAAAAAACCCAGCGGGGAGGCGTCCATGGAAATTATATTGAAAAAAAGAGATAGAGTACAAAAAACTGACGCCTACAAAATGAGCACAGCTCCCAGCTTAAAAAAGCGTTACCAGCGCAATCCCCAGGACCATGCATGCCAGACCGCCACCGCGAAGACCCGTTACATCACGCTGCTTGCTCTCCAGACCGCCAGTAGCATCAATAATCACGCTAATGATAAGCTGCGTAACCACGATAATACCGTTAGTGATAGCCGCTCCACGCCGGTGGATAACCAATGCCATGATAAGCACAAAGATGCCCCCAAACACACCTCCCAGCCACGCGTATCCTGGCGCATTCCGGGCTGCCTCTGGCCAGTCCACTGTCTTCCCGCCCTTCGTATCAGCCAAAAAGTACACCAAGAGCGGCCAGAATCCAAGCGCAAACGAGAGAAACGCTGCAAACGACCCCGTCGTTGATATCGCCAACCGTCCGTTCATCGGTCCTTGTATACCTGTGCATATACCGCCGAGTATCAGGAGAATTACTCCAAGCCACATTTGATCCAGTGCCGACATTGCTTCTTTAAGAACCGATGAGTAACTTGGTAAGAGGGGTGTTGCTTGACTATCAAGAGCGGCTGAAAGAGAGTAACAAAAGCAAAGCAGAAAGGCAAAGAGTTGGGACTGGTCGAGGCTGATGGTAGGGTGTGTTCGATTCTTGGGATTGTGATAAGAGTGGGTCGTCCCTCCCCCACACGACTCGCTTTATATGGTGGAACAACAGCCATCGCCCAGAGTACACTGGTCCTTTTTTCTTCTTAAGAGGCCCTTCCACTGTAACCACTAGCCAATGACCAAGCCCATTTCAACAGTAGATCGCCCAAAAGGATTTACCCCATTATCTCTCTCTAAAAACCCGACCCATGTGACTATTACGTCTCCGTGCCTCAACTGGCATTACACGAATTTTTTCCCAAGGCCACAAAAAATAGAGAAAAATAGCTGCCGGGAGAGAAAGGGAAACGGGACCGTGCATCTCGGGGACATTCATTTTTGATACTTCCGGTATCTCTACCTGTCTCATCTTGGCACTCCTACTCTTACATGAAAAAACTGCTTGCATTAAGCGAATCGCTGAATACCAAAGAATTTATTGCAATGTCACAAGAGCAAAAAGAGAGAAAGAGGTAGAATTCGGGTAGATTATTATTTGGTTGCATGAAATTTACTCTATAAAGGCGCGGCGACTTGAACTGATTGCCAACGCGTGGCGAAGTGATCCTGCGCGAATAAATGCTCTAAGTGCGGCGATTTTTAGGTTTGCATTAGCGGAGATTATTTTGACCAAGCGTCTCTTGAGAACTTCTCTTGTATAAGTGTGCTAATTACCTTGCTTTTCCCTTTCCCGATTAGCCTCCGCTCTGAAATTGCCTTGTGACCCAAGAACCACTCGCGCGGAGAGGCTTTCAGCTAGATGCACCATTGGACAATCCAGTCGGCTTGAAGCTTGCTGGCTAGCAGTCACAAGGCGTTATGCACAATGCAAACCAGCTGCGCCATCAGATTTAAGACAGGGCCAAGGCGGGCTTCCATCTAGATCGGCAGCCATATCTTTGGTAATACGGAAAATGTTATAGACATAAACTCACAGCTTCCTAATTTCAACCAAGGGCCACCATGAGCACGCCAGCAACCATGAGACTGATGCCCAGTAGACGAGGGATAGTAGCTGGTCGATGAGAACAGCCAAAGAGCGCAAAGCAGTCAATAATAAGCGACACTACCATTTGAGAGCATATCGTAATCCCAGACACCACAGCCGCCCCGCGGTAAGGAATAAGCAATGTGATTATTAGGACAAATGCGGCTCCAGGGACTCCGCCGAGCCACGCCCACCACGGGGAAGTCTTGGCAGTGTTCCTCCAATCTATGGACTTTCCGCCTCGCGTATCCAACAAGAAGAACACACCAAGCAAAAGCGATCCCACGCCAAACGATAGCCAAGACGCAAAGCTACCGCTGATGTGGATAGAGAGCGAGCCATTGACTACACCCTGCAATAATGTGCAAGCGCCGCCTATCATCAATAGAAATATGTCCAGCGCCAATTTCTTATCTAGCACTACTTGAGCATTGAGTTGCGGCTTTTCAATACTAAATGCATTGCGCATGGCATTGAGAAATTTGCTTTGGTTCATGGTAAACCAAAGTGATCCTGTAGAAGAAAAAATATTGGAGATGAGATAACGTTTCGCAACAATAGAATCTCAAGAGCAGTACACCCTGGCTGGACCTTTTTATACGTCGCTGCCCCAATCGCCTCCTTTTGGTTTACCTTTGTACTCCCCAACCTAACGAATAAGGAGTGTCCGCTGTGGGTTTTTTGGCAATACTCGTAGATCCCTTCACCCAAAACCTTGTACTGGCGCGAGTCATCTCAATCTAAGGGCTGGTAATCTGATCGCTATTATCAGCCAATTAAAGGATAATTGATCATATGAGATTACTTGCAGGGCGTCAGGCTCGCAGATGAAGACGCTGTCCCTTTCCTTGGGAAACATCTGCTATCAATTTAGAGCTACACAAAGTACGTTCTGTGACGTCCTTAATTTTTGCCATCATTGGAGCCAATGGCGGCCTCCTTGCAGGATTATCAAGCGTTGGTCTCCTAAAGTCACAAGTTGATATCACAGCCAACTAGGCAAGTAGCAAAATATTTTTTTTGGTATTTAAACCTTAGGCTCTTTTGAAGTGAGAATGTGTTGCAAAAAAAACTTTTTTCACCAGTTTAATGTTTTTGTTTGTGTTTCATAGCTTGCAAAAAGGGCTGTCAGTAAGTTTGTGTACTCCAATCTAAGGTATGGTGAGAAGTCTTTAATTTATGTATTATTTTTAATGATTAGGTGGAAAATAATGCCAGATAGCTATCTGGCGTTAGCTGGCTCCTTGTTGCCAGGTTGCTCCTCAATGGTGGGTGGTTCCATGACAGCAGTTGGCTCCTTGGTGGAAGTTGATATGGTCGTCGTCATTGTTGTTATTGTCTTTGTTGTTGTGATGGTGATTTTGGTGGTTCTCTTGGGTGCCGTGGTGATGGTTGTGGCCATAGGGGCTGCAGCCTCTACTGCTACTGTGTGGGCTATAGCAACCTTTTTAAAAAGTCGGGTGTGAACGGCATGGATTGCCCTTTGGGCAGCTTCTACGACAGCCCGAACAAGTGGCATACTTTAAGAAAACGATGGAAAAATGCAAATGCGAGTTGAAATTGCAATAAAAATTACAGAAAAGCGAAGCAAAGTGAAATGAAGGCGAAGGTGGACGAGTACGTACTCGCTTTTCTTACGCGTCTCGCTAGTGGCTAGGATAGCCATAGATCAAACTGCGTATGACGCGTTGCTTTCTTCATAGAAGGATCTGCAGCCCGCCTCATGTGGGGAAGCGGGTAATCCAACGCGGCATGCATGATGGTGGGAAAAAACACCACATCAGTTTGCAACGGAAGCAATTGGCTGGCCTCTGCACCTTTCAGGGTCTTGATCATTTCGTAGTATAGCCCATTTAATGAGCGCAAGAGCGCCCCGCCCGGTGAGGCGCACCGACAGACAATCGGCAGTAGCAACGCCACAGAGCATGAACAATGCAGCCAGGGCTTGATCTGGGACCGGTGCTGCGGGTTGGGCCCTAAAGCTCAGCAATGCGGGGATCGAGGGTGCACCCTAGGCTTGCTTTCTTTGTTTGCCGTGGGAAAGGAGCAGTGGCTTGGGCCTGCGGGGATGGCGGACCGCCTCAAAAGCCCGCGATCTCCAGCCTACGATGCGCCCACGCGTCAGGGCATTGTGCGATTGGCCCCTATCAGCGAACCCATGACATTGTTGATCTGGCCCAGTATTAAACTATGGACAGAATGGCAAAAAGCAGTAACGTGCACGCCTGTCCAGCTCTCCTCATGCCCTCTACTCATTCTCTTTTTCTATTCTCGTTGTGGATACTGGTAACTTTTTGCGAGTGCAGATGCTCTTGTTCTTAGAATCATTATTAGCAGGCAGGGTATAGCTGAATGCCTTGCCAACTGGTTTAAGCCAAGTGAAGAGGGGTTTCTTCACGTGCCTCAGCCTACTCTAGCGTTGATTTAGCATTAAAGACAAAGAATACCCGCCAACCATAATAGCACTTGCTAGGAGGTAAACTCAAGCAGGGTACGATGTTTATGTGGCAAGCCATGTGTCTCTTATCTCAAAGTATTTATTAAGATGGTGGTAGCCAGAATTCAGCCGACAGGGCTTTGCCAACACCCTTAAATCCTAGTTTCTCGTACAAAGCAATAGCAGCAGGGTCAATGGCATCCAAGTACAAGCGCATGCTTTTGGGCAATGACGCGACAGCATGGGCCAGTACTTCGTAGGCCAGTCCCTGTCTGCGAAACTCGGGGTCGGTACCTATGAGCTGCACATAGGCCAGATCCTTGGATTTCTCCCACGGAGTGTAAACAACCACAAAAGTCGCCACGCGCTCCCGAACATAAATAGCGTAAACATGGAAGCTTTCTGGCTGCCGCAACTGCCGCACCAATTTCTCAACTAACCAAGCCGGTGGCACGTCATCAGCATAGGCAAAGCTTCGTGAATTGCAAAGAGCCAGGTCCAGAACCTCCTTCTCGGTAACGCGAGCTGCTCTCCGACTCTCGCTCAAGCTAACAGCACCAGTGTCCATGCACATAACAAGATCCTCAAGGCCCCGCTCACACAAATACCCCATCTTCTCGAACCCGCTCATCACCTTGTCAGCGTTGCCAATCAGCGTGCAGTCTATGGTACATCTCTCGACTCCGATATCCTTTACTATGCGAGCAATGTCGAGGGGCGGATCGACTAGTACTCCGCTGCAGTCCCATGGAAACTCCAAGTGGCAAAAGGTAATACGCAAGTGGTTCGCATCCCTGTGTTCTCGGTTCGTAGGAGTACGGAAGATTCGACCGAAAATGAAGTTATCTGTGGCATCAGCAACCTCACGCATGCTCTCGCTTTGCAGGAACTTGGCCTCTGCGTACCATCTAGGCAAAATACTCCGAGCACGATGGACCATGACAAAGAAAATACTATAGAGCGCAAAAAGGACAGGTAAAAAAATCACGGAACAAAGAGCGTGGCGTGGAAAAAATAGTCATCGCCTTTTCAGTATCACAAAATCACCTGATATCTGTAATTGGTTTAGTGGGACTGAAGAGCACTGAGCAAAAAAAGATCAACTGAAAGCAAGTTTCCACAGACAACTCGTAAGAACGAAAATGAAAATGCTTTAAAGCCAGAGGCTGGGCACTTAAGAGAGAGCGTCATTGCCCAGAGACTCCATCTCAATATCGCTCTCCTTCTTGCTGGGACGCTTGCTAACAGAACTACTCCGAGAGCTACCAGGTTCATTCTCTGTATCGCTCACCCTCTTTTGTACATGCTTGGGACTGGATCTCTTCCGGGCATTGGCGGGTTCTGTGCGATTAACGGCCTCAACTAGCAGGCGATGTACATGGTCGCCAGCAACACCAGTAAAGCCCTCAGCAGCTCTCAGAAGCGGACCCCACATTCCCAGAAAGTGAACGACAAAGGCAGCGCCTCCCACCATGCACACAAGCACCAGATACAAGGGGTTGAAAAGCACAGCCATGGCTTCATTCCAGCCCAGCATCACCAGAAGCACAATCAGCCATGGCGGCACTCTGCCATGCGTGGTGACCATCGACCGCTTAGCCTCCAAATACAGGGCATCAGCCTCCCTCGCAAACCGCTTGGCCAAGTCGCGCTGCCGACCCGGAGAAATCAGCACCAGTGTGCGCTCAAACTCGTAGCCCACTGGGAAGAACGTCCGAGCAAGTTGCAGCTTGGCACTGGATTCAATGACAACTCGCGATAGCCGGGGCAGAAGGGCGCGAGCTGACTCGCGGGCTGTAGCAAATTGCGCGTCAATGTCGTCAGAGGGCGTCCATACGCGAGGTAGCCCCTGTGCATCATACCTGAACCGGTCCTCCACAGCAGCACGCAGCTTCAGCAGCACCATGGCATCGCTCACTTCGTCGCGTAGCAGCCCTACCAGGACGTCCTCCCACAGCGCTGCATGTACTCGGCGCTCAACCACTAGCCGCTGGTCACCACTGATGACGCCTGCTGCATCCAGCTGTTCTGCCAACCGCTCATCGGCAGCAGAGGCCTCAGAGTCAAAGGCATCCATGACAAAGCGCCACATATCTTCCTCCCCAGCTGCCAGATGCTCCGCAACCATATCGCTCAAATTGTCCTTGGCTACGCGCTTCATCCTTTCTACAATGCGGTCGACCTCCCGCTCCCTCAGCTCTACCGTCACAGCGTCGAGCGCTCCACCCAGCTGGCGTCGTTCAGGCGCAAACGACCATGGCGCACCCTCAAACATCAGACCATCGACAGCCCGATCGAACCGGACCATCACCCTGCTGCGAACCTTCCCCACAATCTCCATAAACCTGCCGCCATTGTCCTCGTCGATGGCCCGAGCAGCCTCACGACTAAAGGCCTCAGCAGCCTGTGCAGATGCATTTTTGACTTGGTTGAGCAGCACAGCATGCAGCTCGGCATCTAGCGTTGTCATAAGCCCCGCACGCTTCTTGGTATAGACTCCACTATGGTACCGTGCTGCCTGTGCAACAAAGGCGTCCATGGCTTGTGTGCGAGCCGATTGCGCTATAGCGCCCAAGTCTTCGACAACCTTTCCCTCTTGCACTTTCAGACGCACGGGGGCCAGTAACTCGCGGAACGGCTCCAGCGCAGCGGCCGCTATTTCATCGCACCGGAACTGTGCCAGCAGCTCCTGCTGAGTTGGAAGATCCAAGTCCTTGTTGCTAACAACCTTCTCCCACACGCTGCTGGCATAGTGCGGGAACCCGTCCGCAGGCACCCGGCGCTTGTAATCAGCCTTGAATACGTACTCTGGCGATCCCACATCGGTAAACTGCCGCCGCAACCCGACCGCCTCTCGTTCAAAGTCGGCAGGCTGCAAAAGCTTGTGCGGCAACGACGCGAATTTGACGTCAAAGTAAGAGCCCATCGAGGCCAACTCTGTGCCTGGCGGTTTGCTGAGGCTGTCCCAGATTCGCGCCAAATCTGTCGTCAGCGTTGCCGCCAGGCTTTCCAGCGGCGCTGCACTGACATGGTCGCGAATGACAAAGTAGAGAAGGGTCTTCTTGGGCTCTCCCCCGCCAAACAGCTGCAAGTTGACCTCCATAACCGTCTTGAGCAATCCCATGTTGGCCCCGTTGTAGAGGCCAACCATGTTCTCCCACATATTGACAATCACTACTTCGGCTACAGCAAGAGAAAATAACGCACTCTTGCGCTCAAAGTCTTGGTGCTCGCCGCGCTCCCGCCCGTCCGTCCCCTCAACGTCCATTATGAGCACGGGCATGCCACCGGTACCCCGGTCTGCCCAAATTCCCCGCGTGGTCTGCTGTCGCTGCGCTTCGCTCATCACATCGAATCGCGTGCCAAACAGCCGATTAAGTAGCGTGCCTACCATTAAAGCAATAATTAGCCTTGCCGCCTGGTTGCACATGTCCATGTGTGTCTCGTGCTAGATACTTTACTCTTTCCTGTGCTCTGCGACCCAAACACCGCCACTACGTCATAGTCAAACCCCGCCTTTGCCAGCCGCCACTTGTTTTGCATGTACTCCGAGAGCTTGCCCCTATAATAAAAAAAGTAGCTCATTTGGGTTTAGCACTCTGGTTTTTGAATTGAAGCCTTTGTACCTCGGCCCACCGCCACACTTACGAAAACTGTTGCTCGTCGTCAATCAGCTGGAGTCGAGTAAATTCGGCCGCTCTATGCTCCCCGGAGCCGTTGCGCAACAAGTCTGGTACTCTTTGGCTGTCCATCACACAAAGAATTCCAAAGGAAAGGAAAAGAGTAGGGGTAAATAGTTTACGAAAATCGAGATAAAAAAGGTGCCTTGGAGAGAAAAGTTTGCCTTTCTCTTGCTGCCTCTCAGTCCACGCTGCAGCCAAATGATTGGCCCATGTGATTGTCCTTTGCGCATCATATGTGGTCCACCAACCCAAGCCTAAGTGCTCTCACTGCCATTTACTACTGCCAACTACAACGTTTACGAGCACTCGTATCAAAGTAAAAAAAGCGAAAAAGAGTCAATTTCTAGTTGGCCGCCACGCTAGCCTTATCATCAGCCACATTGCCCGCGTAGTTCTCCAAATTGTCGTTGGCCTTGCTACGCACATTCTGATCTTCAGAGTGCTCCTTGATTCGCCAGACAACATAGAGCATCGACGGAACAGAAAGAGCAAAGAGTACCCAGTTAGCAACCAGCTGATTCTTGGGTGACACCTTCTTGGCATCCAACTGCCATGAGATAGCGCCGCCAAACGACTGCATGCCCTTGTAGAAGCCAATGTAGCGAGCCAAGAGCTGGTTGTCGTTAGACAAGGCACCAATAATCCAGTATGCAAATGTCTGATAAAGGGCATCGCCGACACCGCAGAAAATGTACAGGATAATAGGTCCACTAGCTCTTGATGAGTCCTTGAAGTCAATGCGGTCCTCGAGAGACAAGCCATCTGGGTATTTGTTGTGTAATGCGAGAGAGCCGCCCCAAATGGCATTGAAGAACACCAAAACAACACCAAACGCCACGTATCCACGAGTCTTGCGTCCTAACTTCGAGTAATCCAACAAGAACGAAATGGCATAGGAGCCAACCATCTGGAACCCCCAATAAAAGATGTTGTTAAACCCGCGAGTCCGAACGTTGAACAAGGCCCCATTGATGTTGTCAAACTGGTAGGTGTAGAAGAAGTTGGACGTGAAGCACATTGGTAGAAGGCCAAGCATCAGGGGATTGATAAATAGCTTCAGAATCTCGATGGTCTCGGTACCGAGGTTGGTGTACTTGACTAGGACAACCGAAGAGCCGTCATCGCGAGTGACCTTGGATGGGGGTGCAAGTGCAAGACCAAGGAACGCGCCGAGGCACTCGAGGATGACAAAGGCAATGTACACGCCGTCGGCCAATGATCCACTGTCAGAATGATAGTTGATGGCAAATGGGAGGATACCGCCCAGCATGCCGCCGAGGTTGAAGATGACCCAGAAGATGGCAATGTACCTCCCCTTTTCTTCTTCTCTTGGATAGGAAACCATGATCATGCCTTGCGCAGCCCAGAGAATGCCGGCACCAATACCAAGGATGGCACCAGCTGCAATGGTGAACGAGCTGTTTCCGGTGTGGTTGAGGTAGATGTAAGAGCCAGAGTAGAGAGCATAGGTGAATCCAGAAACAAAGATAGTCCAGCGCACACCGCAGAGGTTGACAATGGCGCCACCGAGAACGCCAAACACAACAAAGGTAGAGTAGAGGGCTGTATTGGCGTTGTTGCCAGCTGTGGGGTCTAATTGACCGCCGCCACCAGTACCGTTCAGGGCATTGAACATACCCGGGCACAAGAAGCAGACAAAGCCCACGATGATGACCTGCGTCATCGCGCTGTAGTAGCGAAGCCCCATCCTAACAATAAATAAAATAAATCACAAGTAATAGAATATCAAGAGAGAATAGAATGTGCTAGAAAAGGAGGCGAGCGGTGTTCGAGAGGTTGTATGGCTCTTTTGGAGAGGTGGGAAACTTCCAGCCGCAGGAGCTATTTATATAAGCAGCTCCACGATAAAACAAAGGGCGATGAGAGGCAATGGCCTGGGACAACAAAGAGAATAGGGGAGTGGGGGAGACAAGTATAATAGCATGAGTGGATTGTTTGATTCTTGGCAAAAAAAACTGCAGCTGGAAAGCCTAGTCGGCTACAAGGAAATTATGTTTGCACAGAACAGATGAACTAATCGTTGTCCCCGCCTGCCTTTGCCTTCAATGTATATAGCTCTTTTTCGAGATATAGACCGCGCTATTCTTCGTGGAAATTGATCCATGCACAGCAGCATATCGTCCATCTATCTCTTCCATTTCAGGTCGATCACCAGACTCTATTCTCTTTTAGAGCGAAGGTAACACCCTCGACAATAATCTCCGTAGCACAATGCATAGGCCCATTTTAATATATCATCCGCCGTCGGCTGCTCCATTCACAACCCAAAATTTTTTACCTGCCCGCACCTCAACCCGCATGATCTGCATACCTATTGTTCTATGGTTGAGTAGCAGTGGTGGCGGCCATTCTTTATTTAAAATTTTTCTTTGGCTCTTGTCTGCTTATCCGCAAATATATTTGTGTGGGCTTAGCAGGCCGTTAAGATGCGCAAATTTGGGCCCTACATGCTCGAGAAGCCGTTGGACTGTCTTTGTAATGTGTTCTAACTATTGGGAGGGGCTTGAGCCTTGAAGATCTCGCTTACAATAATGACCGTTAGAGCAAGAGCCATGTCTGCAAATAGTCTATTACTGGCCATTTGTGGGCACTCGCTGTGATGACTTGCCAGCTAATTATTAAAAATGATCGCCATTTAGGCATATATTATTATTCGCGCAGTATCAGATGAAGGGAACTTAGGCAGCCTGCTCAACACCCTTCTCCTCGTACTGCTCGGAGTTGGTATCCTTGGGGCCGATAGGCTCAGAGTGGTCCTTGATTCTCCAGACAACGTAGAGCATCGAGGGAATCGAGATGGCGAACAGGACCCAGTTGGCAATGAGCTGGTTCCTATGAGTAACCTTCTTGGCAGCCAGCTGCCAGGCGATGGCACCGCCAAACGACTGCATGCCCTTGTAGAAACCAATGTAACGAGCCAAGAGCTGGTTGTCGTTAGACAAGGCACCAATAATCCAGTAAGCGAACGACTGGTAGAGAGCATCACCGACACCGCAGAGCACGTACAGAGTGATGGCGCCACCAGCGCGCGACGAGTCCTTGAAGTCAATACGTTCCTCGAGAGGCAAAGGCTTGGGGTACTTGATGTTGAGACCCAGTGAGCCGCCCCAAATGGCGTTGAAGACAATGAACACAACAACGAATGCAATGTATCCACGGACCTTGCGGCTGAACCTGGGAGTGTCGAGGAGGAAAGAAATGGCGTAGGAGCCAACCATCTGAGCGCCCCAGTAGAAGATGTTGTTGAATCCACGGGTACGGACATTGAACAGAGCACCGTTGATGTTGTCGAACTGGTAGGTGTAGAAGAAGTTCGAGTTGAAGCACATGGGCAGGAGAGCGAGCATCAGGGGGTTGATAAATAGCTTCAGAATCTCGATGGTCTCGGTACCGAGGTTGGTGTACTTGACTAGGACAACCGAAGAGCCGTCATCGCGAGTGACCTTGGATGGGGGTGCAAGTGCAAGACCAAGGAACGCGCCAAGGCACTCGAGAACGACAAAGGCGATGTAGACACCATCATCCAGCGAGCCGTTATCCTTCTTGTAGTTGATGGCAAATGGAAGGATACCACCCAGCATGCCGCCGAGATTGAAGATGACCCAGAAGATGGCAATGTACCTCCCCTTTTCTTCTTCTCTTGGATAGGAAACCATGATCATGCCTTGCGCAGCCCAGAGAATGCCGGCACCAATACCAAGGATGGCACCAGCTGCAATGGTGAACGAGCTGTTTCCGGTGTGGTTGAGGTAGATGTAAGAGCCAGAGTAGAGAGCATAGGAAAATCCAGAAACAAAGATAGTCCAGCGCACACCGCAGAGGTTGACAATGGCGCCACCGAGAACGCCAAACACAACAAAGGTAGAGTAGAGGGCTGTATTGGCGTTGTTGCCAGCTGTAGTGTCAAGCTGACCGCCACCACCGGTGCCGTTCAGGGCATTGAACATACCCGGGCACAAGAAGCAGACAAAGCCCACGATGATGACCTGCGTCATCGCGCTGTAGTAGCGAAGTCCCATGGTCAGATTAGTGAGTGCAGTTAAAGTGGCTGCAAACTATTATAGCAAGATTCTAGATAAAAGGGGGGGCCGAGAATAAGTTTCAAAAAGTAATAATTAGAGGAGTTGGTACAATAGTTATTAGAAAATTTTTGCCGGGAAGACGATTGCAATGTGGCGATGGGACGGTATTTATATCTCAGCTTGGACGGCTTCTTGGTCGCGCAAGCCCAGCGCGCACACCTCCTGCCTTTAGGAAGAAAAAGAGACGAATTCTACGGAGAACGTTTCGTCAATCTCTTTGAGCGCATATGGTGTCTCAGGCTATATTGATGCAAGCTTGGGCCTCTCCGCTGGGAATTCTTTTCGGGCATTCTCTTTGCGACGCGCTATTGCCAGCTACATGCCCAGTATTGGTCATAGAGGGGTCGGGTCGCTGACCCCCAGTGAGATCGCCTGCCTTCCACCCCCCTCCTCCCGCTGTGTCAATTCAAATGATCAGCTGCCAAACCGACCCACCTCACATGCTCATCTTCCCGATGGACATGCGGTGCGGGGGGAAAGAATGTCATCCTCGCTAAAACAGGTTTAAAGGCTGGCGAGGTGCACGGGCATCGTTATTTTGTTCGGCCCGTTTGCGTGGCCATCCAGATTCTGCTGCCAGTTTATGCGCACTCTTTCAGCTGCCTGGTGCAAGGTGATTGCGGCCAATAGAGCGCGCATTATCGCCAACGCTGCCTCGGTGCTTGGCGATCCTAGTGCTATGCATTACGTATCGCTTTGCTTTAGGATAGAGGGAATCCCCTTCCTAGTACCTGGACATGTAAAAAAAAGATGAAGGCGTGACTCAATCTGCACATGTGCCCTCCCCCACCGCCGTCAGGCAGCGTGATTCGCAGGGAGAAGAATAGGGGCTCACAAAGACACGTAGTTGCCAGGTAATGAGAGCACAACAAAAAGACATGTCCATGGAGAAATGGCCCGAGTTTCCCTGCGCCCTCCCTCCGCGTGCTTTCCCACCCCCTTCGCTCCTCCCTACGCCAAGGCTATTGGTGATGTGGATAGTCGACAATCAGTACCAAATAGCGAGATCGATGTCGATCCTTATGCTCTTTTAGGGGCACCAAAAACTATCAACAGCAATCTCTACTGGCCACACCCGCCCCCTCTTTACCTCCTCCACTCGCATCTCCACTATCGCAAAGAGTAGAGTAATTCAGAGTCAGGTGGCAGTCGCGATTGGCGGCTTCTTTCTTTCTACGCAAAGGGCCGCCTCTTCATGCCATGCTTGTCTGTGGCCTGGTGCCGGCATGTTGTCGACAGGTAGATACATGCGCATGTCTTTATTTGAAAGGAAAAGGGCAAGTATGCGTGACACGGGAGGGACCATCTACGCAAAACAAACAATGGAAAGAGACCTATTTGCATGATGCGGAGCCTATTTGGCGCTGCTGCTGTCGCCGATCAGGTACCAGATCAGAGACAGTAGCAGCTCCATCAACGACAGGAATGAACTGCGAGTGGGAGGAAGCTTGCACGCTGCACTGCGATGCGCAATTTGCTGCGTATTGTGGTGGTGTGGATGCACACACCAACATTTCAACCGTGCGTGCTTCTCTTGGAACCCGGGCTCGGCACTTGGAAACAATAAAGCTCCACAGAAAATATATGCGCATATATCACCAATTCATACGCTGAGCTGTGACCCGTCGCCTAACAATACCGTCTGGCTCACAATGATACTCCACACGCGGGGTATAATTAAGCGTATGCACTCCTCTTATGCTCACATGCCCCAAGCTGTGTGCGCAAGTTGCATAAACACTTTATGCGTGGCGCTTTCTTTTCAGTAGAATCCGTTTTTACCTAGCCATACGGCGCTGGTTTCTCTTTCTGTCATCTATCTCTCGTCCAAAGCTTGGGCCGCTCACCAATTAGCGCCAAGAGACACTAAGATTTACCAAACAAGGATTCCGTTCTTTTGCCTTGAGATTTACTTTCAAAATAGCGGCGCTTTCAGCGGCCCGTGAGCTCTGCAAATCCACCATCGACTCCAATCCAAATGGCCGAATGCGGAAAAAAAAATATTGTTGTCGAGTGCCAAGCTCTATGTGGCTCCCAGCATATGACGCCTGTGCTATTTTCAGCTTACCATCTTGTTCGTTTGTGCGCTAACCAGACATAATCTACATTGCTAATGGCCGTGAATCTACCCGGAGACATGCGAGATAAGGCAAGTGTCGCTCTTCATGCGTTTCATTTTGATTTTACCACATGACTACGGAACGTTTAAAGGCAATCAAAAGCACCAAATTCACCTGAGCACCCGTTGGTTCTCATGGCCGATAAAAGCATGGTGCTATTTGCTCCAAGCACCTTCATGGGATGATCGCTGGATTTCCTCCAAAAATAAAACAGCTGTGCGGAATCGAGGTGTGTACTACGTCAGTGAACATGGGCGTCTGCAAGTTTATGAAAGAAGATTGTATGCAACAAACAGGTCCTCCCGCTGTATATTTAATTTAATAGCCGTAGTGACTGTATTAGGAGCACTTGAGTTTTTGGTGCTTTGTGGCTGGTACTGCTGATATTTGTAGCTAGATACATAATAGTAAAAGTGTGGCTATCTTATTGATACTAAAAAACAGCTTGGTAGTTTATCTGAAATTGCCTATGCAGCTACTTGGATAACTAGCCTTAATTCTTTCCTTAAACTCACTGTATAATTCAGCCGTTTCCCTTTTAAGCTGTTCGGAAGGTATGTCTATGCTAAAATCTCTAATAATCTCCATGGACATATTACTTGAAAAGTCACCCAGGCGCTTATTGACAATTTCTCTATTATGCTCGGTTTAATGAACCCGAATTAGAGCAGCATACTTGGGAATAGCTCCGGAGGCAACAATAAAAGCCACTTCAATTCCAACTTCAGCTTTGGCTTAGTCGCATACAGCAAGCATCTGGTAAACCGTGTTGACTTTTGAGGCAGCAATAGTTACCTCCTCATCGTCATTTTCTACTATAATCTCTTCTTCAATGACTAGCGTCAAATGTTGACCACACTACCAGTGCAGTGTCTTGCTGTGCTAGTGTCGGTCCCCTGAGTGCTGATGCACTCAGCTTCTTGTTATGTGACAATTTTTACGTGGCAAGAGAGAGAAAGTGTTGGATAGTACTATGCGGGTTTGGAATAAACCCTATATATAATTATCCTAAATATACGAGCTAAAATAACTAAAGAGATCTCGCACCACTAATGTCCCGTAGCGCCATATTTAAACAGCGCTGCCATAGTTGCTTGTAATCATAATCGCAAGATTATGATCATGGACTCGTAATCGCGATCTGGCCAACTATACTCGCTGCTATCCAACAGAAAGGGCTTTTTGCCTATAAACTGGGAAGCGATTTTTTTGCCCAGGAGGTCTTGTGCCACCAAAAAAAAAGCGTCAAATGTGGTCCAACAGCCCCAGATGCAGTAATATATGATTCAGCATTTGATTCTATCATGGTTTGGTCGTATCCGTCGAACAAATGACATACTGTGTCAAAGTGGGAGGCTGTAATAATCACGTTTTTATCGGCAAACTCCTCCATAACATAGTCGCGTGTGGCAAGTGGCTGATATACTTCCCCAACTTCATTTGAATCTAGTAGATAGCTCTTGTATAAACAGCCTCTATGAAATGATAGTGCTCCCTGTGGGCTCAGAATATCCTACATATCTTGCGCGTTTGTAATACTGGCAAGCTCATCATCAGTAATCTTGCAATCACTACTTGAAAGATTGCATAGAGACATTGTACTAAAGGTGCTTGTCAATAGAAAAAATTGTCGTTAAACTAAGAAATATCGCGGAATAAAGAAGAGGTATTTGAAAGCGATGAGCAGGTGGATGGTTTTTATGTCTCCAAGAGGCCACGACCGCCTTTCAAGGGTGAGATATTTTCGCTCCTTTTGGAATGCGATAGCTCTATCATCTTTTCTAAAATAATTCAATTTGGAAGCAGAAAAGGCGGTTTCCGTTTTCCTTGGTATGTCTTTTGGTTAGAGAGAGGATTGCGACTTGGATGTCTGGTATGGAAAACCCAAAGTAACATCAATCTAACATTCATGCTGCGTCCGATTAGAAAAAGAATGCTTTCATTCAAGCACAAGAAGGAAAATTACACAAATCCTCGTAGAGCACCAATGCCCAATCTTGAGTGATCTGAGGCAGGTTTAATCAACTGCTTTCCCTCATTAACGGCCCTCGATATTTCGGTGAGGTTAGTTTCAATAACCATGCCGGCCTCGACAACTTCCATCAAGATATAGTGGATCTCGTCAAAGTGGAAAATAAGATCCAGCTCACAGACGTTCTCAAACATCCTATCCAGGGCCTCCACAAACACTTGAATAAGATCCAAGATGCCCAGCTCGCTTTCTGAAGAGTCAACGACAAAGACAAAATAAAGTGTAGCGTAGTGTCGGTATATTATGCGCGAATCGGTGCCCATGGAGCGGCATCCCTCAAGGAAGTTGCATTGTGTGTCAGGGCGTTTGGCTACTAGTGCGTGGATCTCGCGGAGTATTTCTTGCTGTCGGGTAGTGCCAATTTGCTCGTAGAACTTTATCAGTCGCGGTTTGCCCAGCTGATTAAAAATGAGCACAGACTTTATCATGGTCAAAAGAGTGTAATGAAAGTAGAGAGCTCTGCTGGTTAATGCTGGGGGGTGAGAACGAGTGTCAATAATTCATGCTGGTAGTGGTGGTAATGGGGTCAAGGCACGTGTGGCTAGAGGACAATCGCGTTCAGTTGGCACTCTTCACGCGACACGAAAGGGAAAAAAATTGAGGTGCGAATTTACTAGCCTTTCAGAAAAATAACAAAAAAAAAACAACAATAGCAAACACGCGCTCTGTTTCTTTCTCCTCTCTTTGTCTTGTTATTTTTTATCTTGCGTCTAGACATTAGTTTTTAACTTTAATCGGCAGACCCCCCAACCAACCAACAAAAGTAAATGCCAGTCAGCCAAAGAGGCAGTATTCTCAGCAGTCGAAGTGACGCTGAGCAAGCTCGGTTTTTGGACGACTTGGAGGACCTCGAAGTAACCGAGGAGCTCTCCGGATTCAATTCTGATAATGAGGAGCATCGCGGGCACACGTTAAATGCTGGAGACACAATGTCAGACATTGGTCGCGTCGTGTCACAGACCGAGGCAGGAATGGACTTTACGACCAACTTGGAAGCGCCCATGGAAGGCGTTCAAAGACGCGCTCGGGCATCAGCTCAGTCGTCCATATCTGGCAGGCCTGTTAGAAGTGGAGCCGGGTTGGGATTAGTTAATGGCAAGCCGTCGCCATATGAGGATATCTCAATGTCACGACTGGCTGACAGCTACTGGAGGCCGGGGAACGAGAGCAGCAGTGAGAATGCACATGAGTTCACTAGAGACGATTTGGGCACAATGGTAAGACCGACACTTTTGTTTACCTTTTGGAAAGGGTGTGTGAGTCTACTGCTAAATTTGCATTTTGTTGTCTATTTTTTATTTAGGAGTTTGTTACTACCCAATCGGCTCTGGCTGGTGGTGTTTCTCGGTTGCGCGAGGGCGAGGAAGGAGAAACTGCCAGTGATTCATTTTTGGTTCATGCCAATGGTGGCGGTGGCGGCACTAGTCAGCACCAGCGCCGCATGGGGTCATTCTATTCAGATAGCCACTATCAACAAAAGCAGCAGAGACCCATGTCGGTCGAGAGCAGTGGATCACGACCACTGCCCAGACGGCCTGAGAGCTACCACGACGGGCCGTCGACCAGCTCCCACCAACAGCAGCCATTGCCTACATTCAGCTCGACCAACGACAGTCGTAGTGCGGCAGCAGTGGCACAGACTGAGACTGCCAATGACCGACTGGCTCGGCTGGTAGCTCGGTACTCGGGTGACCCCCAGCGCGCGGCGGCAGCGAATGCGGGGGGTTATGGAGCTGGTGTTAGAGACATTAGCTCCGAGGGGCTCTCTGACGACGGGATGTTGCCGGCATTGCCTGATACGCCGGATGTGCATACGGCGTTCACTAGCATTGGGCAATTCTCCTCTATACACTCTGACTCTCCCCCACCGCTTGCGAATAACGGGCCTATGGCAATGGATCCGTCGATCGTTGAGCGTACGCGCACGGCTTTGCAGCAGCGCATTGCTACGTCAGAGCCTCCCATGGGCAAGATGCCGACTGATGGACCGTCGTATAGCGAGATGCGGCAGCGGTTCCTAGGTGGCAGCTCTCAGCAGCAGTATGCCGGCCATAAGAGGGCGGTTGATGCGGGGAATCGGTCTATGGAATCCCTGGACCACCCCAATATGGGCAGTCAGGGGTCACGGTCTCCCGGTGGCTCATCGACGATGTCGATGGGGAATGGCGGAGAGACCAGGTACTTTAATGGCCATGACGACGACGATGATCGGTTCATGCGGCCCATGGATGGCGGCTCAGAGGAAGAGGACGGGGAGTTTGGGGCGAGTCCGATCAACAGCTTTGGTATCTCTTCCGACGATGACAATCGTGGCGAAACCCGGCACATGCGACTTTCCGGGCATTTTGACGCTTCATATGACCACGGGGCAGCTGGTGAGCAATTCAATCCAGTCGAGGATGCGGACGAGTTGTTTGGCGACCACTACACTAGCAGCAGCAACCCTGATTTCTCCGACATTGTGCGAGACCACGAGCGCGTATTCTCTGATCTCTTCGACTCTTCCGACAGCGAGAACGAGAAACCAATGGGACCGCATGATTCGACCGAGGCGCCTGCCTCTTTGTTTGCATCTAGCTCGTCGATTGTTGCCGAGATCAGTCGGCGACAGGCCATGGGTAATAGGAGAAAGGGCAAGCTGTCTACTTGGGATGGGCGCGAGGCTACGCCCGATGTTATGCGGCGTCAGGAGCAGATGTTTGGAGTGCATTCGCGTAATCCCATTGAAATGCAGGGCAAAATCAATAGTCTGGGTCTTGAAGACCATACTAGCGATGTCAGCGGTTTGCTGCCAGAGTCAGAGCACTCGCCCAAGACTCTGCCGCAGAGGAGTGGTAAGAAGGAGCAGAGCAATACGGGTGTGTCGCTGGCTCAGCTTGGTCGTGCGTATAGACCGGTAGCGGCTGAAGTCAGTGCGTTTCCTATTACCCCGCAGTCTGCACCCTTGAATGGAATTGGGTATGAGGATCAGCGGCCGCCTACTACACCAACTACCTTTATCAGTCGCGATACGCGACATGGGCCATCTACTCGAGTGCTGCATCAGGTGCCGCCGTTTGAGCAGCTCAGCCCACCCAACGGCCTGGTGCCTGGGCAGCAGGGGCCCACACCGTCTACTATGCGGTTCCGCGATGAGGCTAGGGGCCCGCAGAAGAGACCGGCAGGACCGCGGTCTATCGATCAGTCTATCGGTAAAAGTAATGCGGGGTCGGTAAAGTCGCGACCACCCATGCTGGATATCGTTCGGCAGACGACGCCCAATCAGAGACGCAATGAGCGTGCTGCAGCGCAGTTTGCTCAGGCAACCTCAGCTGCTGCTTCCAATGCTCGGGAACCGGTGGTGACTAGTAATAGGGAGGGGGCGGGATCTCCCAGCGATGTTAGCTCGCATGGACTAGGGTCGTTGTTTATGGACTCGCTGCCTGTCCTCGATTCCTCGCGCACAGGCCGCAGCCAGGCACCGCCAACGCCGGTAGCGCCTTTCCACGCCTTGTCGCGGATCCTCAATAGCGGGCATGGGCCGCGATCGCCGTATTCGCCGCTGCGCAGTGGGCAGGGGGCAGTGTCATCGCCATCGGGTACATCGTCAATGCTGCTGAATACCAATGGGTATGTGCCGTTTCAGGACCCCACGGTGGATTTATCGAATTTGCCGAGATATCAGGACGTTGATCTCCAGCGGCAGATGCCCGATAGCGCAGTAGTGGCCCATCTGCATAGTGCTACGCCGAGTGAGAGGCATGGTGCTCCGTCGCGCGGGTCGTTCGGACAGCAGAGTCGCCGGCGGGCGTCGCCGTGGTCGCATGCTCGCAGCCATAGGGATTCGGGGAGCGATATGGTGGCGACTGTCAAATACGACTCGCCTACGCCGGGGCACTCCCTGGAATCGCTGTCATTGAGCGATATTGGGATGGACGAGGCGAGTGCTAGCAGCGAGAGGAACCACATGGGGCATCGCCAGATGACAGAGGGACCCACATTGAGGGATATCTACGATCTACTGAAAAAGACCGTGTCTTCTATCGATGCCCAGCAGAAGACTCCTGTGAACGAAGTGGTGGATGGCCTGAGTGCGATGAATTTCGACGATACGCAAGATAAGTTTGACACTGCTGCGTTGTCGTCGATGCATGTCGTTCCACGCCAGCTGCAGAGCCAGCCTCGCGAGTGGCATGACTACAGGCCGGCTGCCCCTACTCCGCGTCGTAGTCGTCATTTCCCGACGCAGTATAGAGATGAGGAGATGCATAGTGAGAGCGAAGATGGAGCGGCTATGGCCGACGAGTCCCTGCCCGTAGCGTCTAGGACCCGTGGCGATTCAGGGCAATCGCGTGTGAGAGCATATCTCCAAAGGTATACCAGCGAATCGGCCATTGGGCAGAGCCACGCTAGTGGGCATGGCCATATTGCTAGTCGGGGGTCGGCACCTCCTGCGCTGCCTAGCAGCCACAAGGAAGAAGAGGATGCGGAGAAGATCCTGGTTGATTTGCTCAGCTTTGTTAGCGGTGGTGGTGATGCTGATTTGGAGTCTGTGCTGGGGCGTAAATTACCGCTGGCTCTGGCTGACAAGCTGCGCGAGCTAGCGAGAGTTTTGTCGCAGGGCACAGCGAAGGAGAAGCCCACTGCGCCTGTTGTCGACGAGGCTGTGCAGACCGAGATGCCTGTTGCGAAGGAGCGAGAGGAGGGGTTGCGTGTGGAGCTGCTGCGGCTACAGCGCGAGATCTTGGATAAGTTTGACGAGTACCGGGCTGAAGTAGACCAACTACGCAGCGAGCTGCGGCGAGGCTCTCTCCCCCACCAGTCTCTGTCGACGGTGGCGCCCCACGACAGCGTGTCCGTTGTGGGGGACAAGCGGATGCTGACTCCCACGTCGCCGCGGCCGGCATCTTCTGTGAGACCGATGTACACCGTGCCTACTACTGCGAGGAATAGGCAGAGGCATATGGTACAGTGGCTGGGCCAGCAGAGCAATGCGGGGGTGTCCTTTACTACGCCTACGAAGCCGGCGTCCTCTGTCCGCGGCGCTAGGCAATCGCCGGTGGGAAGGCATAGGGCGGATATGGTTGAGGATGTTGAGGAGGGGCTGGGCTCGCCCAAGCGCATGTCGGACTACGAGGATGCTGATGCGCTGTCTGATACTTCGACTACGGTGCCGGATGGCTTGCCCCTGCGTAGGCCGATGGATCCGGCGACTATTATGGGGCATACTCCGGGCCGGACTACGCGGAACCAGGCGGTTAGTCCGTGGGACGGGCACAAGGACCTGCTGGCAACGCGAGAGGCTCTGGACTCCATTCGCGGGCAGAAGAAACGGAAGGGCAAGGCCGCTGACGATGACTTTGGTCGGGAGATATATGGCCGTGAGGTGGCGCAGCAGCTGGGCGACACGCTGGCTGAATTGCAGCGGGTGCATGCGGCGCAGTTCCATGGGACCCGGGCGCTGGCTCCACCCTGTCCCGTGTGTCGTGCTCTGGAGGCGCAGAACCACGACCCGTATCTGTTTGGGAGCCGCGCTGTGGCGTACCGCTCGATGAGCACGCGCCAGCTGCAGGGCCTTCTCAATGCCTATGTGGCTGCCATGCAGGAGCAGGCACCCGAGAAGGAGAATGTTAGGGCGCGGACGTCGTTCACTCCCAACCGAGCCAAGTCGGCGGTGAAGGAGGACAAGGGGGATCCCAGCGCGGCTAAGGTTATTGGGTTGCTGAGGGATGAGCTCGATGCTCTTAGCCGCAGGTACCATCGGCTTGTTGAGGAGTTTCATCGCTTGGACCCCTCAAGGGCAGGCGACCAGAGGAGGAGGAGGATCATGTCAAAGGAGCTGAAGGATCTTGTTGATGTTCTGGATGGCAAGGGAGAGCAGATCGCTATTTTGGCGTCCCTGCATCCCGATGTCGTGAAGGGGGAGCTGGCTGGTATCCCGAACCCGAAGGAGCTCTCGTCTACCCAGCGCGCCTTGGCATCGGCTCGCGAGCTGCAGAATGCGCTGGGCGATCTCTACTAATTTCGTCATTGTGCACGTGGCAGCATGACCAACTCTCTTGAGCCAATTATATTGCTCAAGCCTCTTTTTCCGTTTTTTTTGCCTATTTAAGTGGGTGGGATGAGAGCAGCCTTCTCTCCTTTCTCCCGTCTTTCATCAGAACAGATTTTTTTAGTTATCAAGTGCGCACGTGTGATTTTACTCTTTAAAATGTTTCAATTCAACTTTGGCAGTGACTCTGGTAGCTCCATGGTGTCGACCACCTCTTCTTCGTCTTCTTTGGATGGTGCTGTAGATGACAATAAACCGAATAGTCTCTATGGCGGCCGCGGTTTCTCTTCTACCGCTGCCGCCACCGACGATGACTCTGTGTTTGGGCTTATTCCCATGCAGACACTGTCTCCGCCTCCCGAGGACGAGGAGGAGTATGGCGAGTTTGGCGAGCCGTTTTATATGCTTGAGGATGCGGCGTCGGCGGCGCATAACCCGTTCCCGGCCGAGTGCTGTGTGCAGCGTGCGGCGAGCAGCCGGCGTGAGCGGTACTTCCACACGATGGGCAAGAAAAGCGGGTGGTATTTTTGACACCTCTTCGGCCCACTCGGAGCCTGGCGGAAGGAGGCGCGGGAGCAGCACGTCGAGCGTTGGGTCGGACTACCGTATTCACCGACCGGCTCTGTCTGCGGGGGATCTGATGAAGGAGCTGTTTCCACGGGGGGTGCCCTCGCAGGGCATGCTCAAGTCCGGCAGCGCGCATATCTCGGCCGACATTGTCTTTACGGCCTTGGGGTGTGGCCCTAGCCCCTGGCGAGGCTTTATTGTCGATGATGTGCTCTTTGTGCGCGCTGAGGGGTTCCTGGGCAACGACCGCGAGTTCCGCAGCGCTGTCATGGCGCTTATGGACCTCGCCGAGGAGGTGCTGAGCTGCTTCTCGGTTGTCGTGGCCCTGCCGAAGAATAACTCGGCGCCGGAGGCCGTGTCTTTGGTTCGCGCCTTCTTGTACTCGGGGTTTGAGCTGGTGTCGCCGCTGCTCTACCAGCCTAGTCCGGCCTACCTTTTAGTTGGATTTGATGCCATGTGATAAGCGCTTTTATTAATAATAAATGTTCTTTTTTTGTTTTGTTTTGTTTTATTGGCGGTCTCGGCTCCACTGACGCTGGTGGTCCCTGTCGTCGCGGAGCTGAGGAGGCACGGGTGGGGGGTGCCTCATGCCAGGCGGAGGCATGGGGGGCCTGCTCATCATCATTGACATTGCGTGCGTAGGCGGCATGGGCGGCGGCGGCGGTGGTGGAGGCATTCCCTCGCCATAGGGATGTGACCTGGAGCTGGTGTAGGAGCGGCTCTGACTCCGCCCACCGCCGCTTCTGGAGCGGTTGTCGTCTCTGGACCGCCCTCTGTCCTCGTACTTTGGCGGCGGACTGAATGAGCGCGGTGCTGGCGGAGGCATAAACCCGCCATAGGCAAACGTTATGTGGTCGATGATCTCCTGTGTCTGTGAGGGATCTAGATCACGGTAGTACTGAGCTACTTGGTTTATGTGCTTCCATCCGGTGTTGTGTGCCTTGCGCACTGACGACGAATCGTGTGTAAGAAATATATCACAATAGTCACAATAGTATTTAGGCATTATGAAAACAAAAAAAAGCTATATTGGGGAAAAAAGGGAGGCATTTTATGTGTTTAAATTATTTAGTCAGTAGAAAAACTTTAAAAAATATGGGCAGCTTTGCAATCTGGGTTTTATCCTTAAACCCCCTGCTCAGCGACTAGAGCCACCACAACTTATAATAAAGAATATTAATAGTTTATATAATAGATACGTTGAGATTCGCGTAAGAAGAAATAGTGGAAAAGCTAGAATGTATGGACTACTATTGAGACCTATCTCTATTACTCCAATAATACGTTTCAAACACAGTTTGCTTTAATTGTTCAGCTAAGCTCCAGCCCAAAACTGTCTTCCTGTTATTATAGTATGTAATAGATAGTACTATCCGAGTTTATAGTATACTCAATAAATATATACTAAAATCGGAGCTAAAATAACTGAAGAGATCTCACACCACTAATGCCCCGTAGCGCCATATTTAAACAGCGCTGCCATAGTCGCTTGTAATCATAATCTTGCGATTATGATCA